>JAMBLF010000519.1:0-249189 GCA_030578115.1 Leucoptera coffeella
AGAACTCAATTGGTCAAAGTGGACAATCACCAAAGCCGGGATCTACCTGTAGAGTGTGGGGTCCCACAGGGAAGCATTCTTGCCCCCTCGCTCCTTCTTATATAATTGTCAACGAGCTGTGTAATCTCGAGTTACCATTTGGCAAGTTAATAGCCTTTGCCGATGACACTGCCTTTCTCTTCAGTGCAGATTCATGGCAGGATGCTTTCGATCACGCTCAAAATGGTTTCAATATAGTAAACAATTGACTTCAACAAAATATACTTCACCTTAACATTGCAAAGACTCATTTCATAGCCTTTTCATTACCAAGGTGCAGGACCACCTCAGATGTAATCCCAGCCTTAAAAGCACATATATGTAAGAGCTCAATCAACTGCAACTGTCCCGTCCTCGAAAAGGTAAAAGTCGCTAAATATCTTGGAGTGCTTATCGATCACAACCTTTCTTTCCAGGACCACATTCTCCAATTGACAACAAGAACACGTAAAATGATATACATATTTAAAAACCTTAGAAATACAGCGGATATTAAAACTATCAAAATTGTGTATTTTGCCCTGTGCCAATCGGTAATTTCTTACTGTATCTCGTCAGGGGGTGGTGTCCCTAAAACCAGCCTTATCCCACTCGAGAGAGCGCAACGTGCCATCCTTAAGGTTGGTGCTTCACTTCCGTACCGATACCCCACAGATAAACTCTACGCACTATATAAAGTTCTTACAGTCAGGCAACTTTTTATCCTCAATATCATACAAAAACAACATAGTCTCTGTCATTATGACTACTCATCGCCAATAAAAATTAACGACGCTATTATGAGATGCCCTCCTGTTAAATCCAACACCTGTTTTGCTCATCGGCAATTCCCTTTCTTAAGTCATTTCATATACAACAAATTAAATAAAACCCACTACATCCACGCGATGCATAAACACACACAGGAAGGGAGAGCTGGTGTCCTAAGACACAGGACTTAATTGTCTTAGTTTAGGCACCAGTTCTCTCACTAACAAGTGTTGTTATGAGAGAACAAATAAAGATATATTATTATTATCTCTTAAAATATGACTATTAAGATGTTCATCTGTCGAACATTATTTTCATACAACAACATAAATTTATAAGACTCTATTCTGGTACCAGAGTGGCCAGCTCCTGACGGTGGTGTGGGGAGCGAACGCCCCTCGCATCGCGAAGACCATAGAACAGGAGCTCCGGAATGTGGAGCTGGTGCGGAAGGGACAAAGAGAGCTACCGGTCAGGGCTCCAGACGAACTCACGCCAGAAGAACAAGTAAGATATGAAAGATAAATTGACCCTTGTAGGGTAGTTATAGGTTGGCCAGGCCATGTTCTTAAATGTGTAGTTAATATCACTATGACCACCTGAACCCACGAGCTAACCAAGCCAGTAAGTGACAGATCTTTAAGGGACAGAGTCCGGAACGAGATTATCCGGCAAAGAAACAAAGTGATAGACATAGTCTATCGCTGTGTAAACTGAAGTGGCAGTGGGCCGGACACGTCTGTCGTAGGACCGACGACCGCTGGAGTAAAGCGGTTCATGAGTGGAGGCCACGTCTCGGCTAATGTAGTGTAAGACGCCCCCCTGCCAGTTGGACCGATGACCTCAAGAAGGTTGCTGGTAGTGGCTGGATGAGGACCACGAAGGATCATCTTTTGTGGCGTACCCTTGGGGAGGCCTACGTCCAGCAGTGGACTAATACAGGCTGTTTGATTGATTGATGACAATGTAAAGATCGGATAAAATAAATGAGAAAGTTAATTGGATGTTACTACGAAAAAAGGTTTATCAGGATCGATCAAAGTGGCGAGAAGATAATCTCAATCTCAGTATCTTTGGGAAGTCTGTGTGAGATAATATATTACTTATGCAACATCTGTACTCATACATATGTAATTTTTCATCTGTATACCCCAATAAAACCTCATTATAAACCTTCCTATCTTTGCAAGGCTTTAGTGGAAGAAGAACAAAAACGTCTTGAAGAAAAGCGGCAAAAAAGAAGAAGCCACAATCCTGGCTAAGAGACATGCTCGAAGAGAAGCAAGGGCTGATAAAGTAGACTTGCACTTCGGAGACTTCTGCCCAGCTCTCCTTTCACCACATGCGCAGAAGAGTTTACGGAGAATCTCTGATGCTTTGGAGGCTGTAGGTAAATAACATTGATACGTAGAACTTAAACTAGCGTTACACCTCTTATTTCGAAAATGATGGTAAATAACATCAGCTTCAGGTCATGTTCTTATTGTAATTAACTTATTTGAAGAAACATTATTTAACTGTTATATCCCATAATAGTTTCTATTATAAATAGAATGTTATATAACTGCCTTTATTCTCGAAAAAGCAGAAGCACACTTACGCTTGAAAACAATAATGAGTTACGAAGTATACTTGGAGACGTTGTACACCCTCTTTCAATTTATGTATTTCCTTTACTATCGGGTTATGCTGGTTGATTTAAGGAATATTAGTGACATACGTGTGTACGTATATTCCAGGAATCATGATAGCAGATAAGTGTCCTCTGCTGATGAACAAAGACACTTTGGCCGTCATAGGATTGGAGAACCAAGAATTTGCGATTCCAGAGGTGCAGACAGCCATGATGGAGAGACCCTCGATGACCTTGCTGTTGAAGAAGATTCCTGACAAACCAGGAGAGATCATCAGTAAGAACTTTTATCCTAGTAAAACAATAAATTGAACTGCTGATCTAAATATGTATGTTGTAACTTATCCAACGATGATATACTCAGTATTATTATAAATACAATGAGCAAAACATCGTGAGACGTCTCCTATAATATGTCAAGACCTATTATAGCCAGAATTTATTCACTATCCGTAAATGAACGAGTACTATCTGTAACTGAGTTCTCTGTAACTTTTGCATTGGCCATAGAGTACTATAGGTGTTCCCTGGATTGATACTTCTAAATACTGTCATATACGTATTATCTGACTAAAACTAATATCTCAGAACTTTCAATAACTTTCGTCACTAATGTAAAGGTTTATACGAACTTAGTTAGGAAAAACCAACCTACGGGTAACCAACCTTTAAATTGAATGTCTTAAAATTTCATAATTGCAGGTTTGGCCCGACTCGCTCTCTTAGGTGATAATGAAGAAGAAAATGAGAACCCGAAGAAGTCCTTGGGAGAAGATCTCACCGTGAACCAGGTTCCTGGCATCCTTCTTCCCGAAGACAGGTGTCAGAGGGCTGTCTTCTTGGATTTGCTGTTTCCTAAGGTAAAGGAATGGAAGAAGAAGTATTCAGCAACTTAAATCAATATGTAGAAGGCAGTTAACTGAATTTCTGATAAACATGATGGAGTGTAGAATAGAAACGTAGCTAAATACTTATATTAAAAGAGGATTTAGTGTGTTCTGAGACATTAAAACTATCGAAATTAGTTATATATTCATTTTTAAACATTAATAACGCTAACATTGACTTATGAATTTTATTACTACAACTAACAACTTGAGAAAAAGTGACGTTAGAAGTACCTATAACCACCGAGTGTGTATAAGGAGGTGTATAAGTGTCAATGAAGCGAAAGTGGCTTGTCAGAATCGAGACAGATGCGGATCCGTGATCTCTGCCTACCCCTCTACAGGGAATCAGGCGTGATGCGTGTGTATGTATGTACGACAAGCCAGGATGAAAAGCAGCTAGTTCGTACTCCATTTACGTCCCAGACTAGCACAGTACTAGAACATAGATGAAAATTAGTATATAACCCTAACAGTAACTTTCAAAAACTACACTACCTAGTATTGCCTAAATAATTAACAAAAATTTTATTCCACAGATGATCTCTTCAGTATTGGAGCCTCCACCTCCACCAGATCCACCCCACATCGCCATGATCTTCGGAGCTTGGCAGCGTCTGGCGGTGCTGGATGCGGCCAAGGAAGTTGGTCTTCCCATAGTGCCTAAACACGGGTTCTTTGCGGACACCAACGTGAATGAGCCCAAGCTGTTGGCGAAGACTCTACAGCAGTATGAAGATAGGCCTTTTAAGGATTTGTAAGTTAATACAAAAATTATCAAACATTGATAGACAATTTTTGATCATATTCACCATTGATAGACAGTTCAATTTTTGATCATATTCGGAACATAGGTTTAAGCAATAGCGCGCTGGGTAATCAACCGAACTACGTTGGATCTAATTGGGTTACTAATTAATATGTCTAGCGAGTTTTTGCTGTGCGTACAATAAAGTAAAACAAAATATCTTTACGTATATACATAGTTTATCTTAACTTAATCTAGTGTAACGCTGTTTAAAGTGAACGTCTCAAGGGACCGCTTTTTTCTATCGTGATAGCAAGAGTGTGAGAGAGAAATCTATACATACATACTGTTCACGCCTGATTCCCTGCAGAGGGGTAGGCAGAGGTCACGGATCCCCATTTTTCTCGATCCTGACAGACCACTTTCGCTTCATTGACACTCATACACACTCGGCGGTTATAGATACTCCTAACGTCACCCTTTTTCTATTGCAATACCATATATGAATACAGCATCTGCATAGTTCGATCATGGTTTATCAGCAATAACTATATATTCAGACCCTTTATAATTACATTTTACAATCTACTTCCAGTAACGACACAGTAGCCTTGATGGTGATAGTGGGGCCAGCTGAGCCAGGTCTAGCCACAGAATCCACTCCAAACGGACCCCCCGAATGCTTGGTGGGGCTTGGACCACTCCACATGAGCGCTGACTGCGTGGTAGGGACTGAGGAGTGCCTGAAACTGTTCCCGCCAGGGTATTGCGAGCCGGAAAGGAAGCCAAAGGCAAAAACCAAAAGGAGGAAGAAGGTTAAGTTTGGATGAAATTATATATTGTTGAACAGCTATTATTTTTGTATCTTTTAACGGTGACTGAAGTGGTACTTTTCTTTTACTGACTTTGTCCAGTCATAAAGTAATTTTGATATAAATACAGGAATGTAGATTCTTGCATTTCAGTAACCAAAATATTATTGATTCAATAGAAAGTTTTAAATATCTTTAACGTTTAGAATTTATCTAAGACTATATTATTCATGTTCCGTCGTTCGATTTCAAATATTTTACTATCATAGCAATAGTTCACCTACATAAGTTAACAGTTAACTTACAACTAACCGTCCCATACTCTCAATTCCGATTGATCTTTCAAAATATTCTACAATTCACCTAACAAATTCCAGAAACGCGAATCCAAGGAAGACACCGCCGAAGATGCAGCATCAGAGGCGACGGCTGAGCCTCCCCAAGACGCAGACGGTCAGGGGGAGGCAGGGGAAGGCGCCGAGGGGCTCGAGGGGGGCGAGGGAGAAGAACCTCCAGATGGCGAGGATGAAGAACAAGAGGACTCAGCGGTGGATAAAGCTACTTCGCCCTTGCCCAACGAGATGGCGCCAGCAGCTACTTAGAAAGCGGTTGTGTATAGTAATAAATGTTATTGAAGTTAAAGAGTTTTCGTTTTTAATAGAGGTACCTATCAGTGTGATGTTGCTATGTGGTATAGGAATATCACTAGGAATCTCCGGTTTGTGTCTGAGAGAGAGTGTATGGGTGTTTTTTTTCGATAATTGATTGCTTTCTGAGTGAGGAAGAAGGCAGAAGTGACTTCTGTGTCATGTTTGCGAACTAATATTGATAGATTCACTCTCGAGTCGCCAAATATTAATTTATCACACGTGTATAATGTGTTGTGTTGGTTTATTGCCGACTACGTATAATTCAGTCTTCATACATTTTAAGCATAAATGTAGCTCTTTACATTTTATCACCCAATAAACTTAAAATAGAACCACAGGTAGAACTGTTTGAGGAAAATAAAATGACCTTTTAGAAATAGGTTTTTATTAATAAATAGTCACTTGATATATTTAGATTAATTCATTTAACAATACGAGTAACGACTTAACTTAAGAATGGAATCATTTACAGCTAGGGGGTGCTTCACACCACTGAGTCTTTTCTGTTCCTGAAACAACAAGGGCAGCATTAAAACCACACTTTCACACTTTGGATATAATATGTACAAAAGACAAACGCTTTTTTGACCATTCACACTTACGGGATAATCAGAGGTTCAGGTTTCCATCTCCACAATCGGACTAGTAGTAATTCTATGGCCATCTCGAACCCACGTGCTGACCAGATAGTCAGTACTCAATGTGACAGGTGGTAAGCCATGTCGCCATTTACAAGCACTGGCTATTTATTGCCTGTTCGGGGAAGGTAGGTTATCTCGCAATGATTTTCAAAATGGTCGTTTTGTCATTTTAAGTAAATATAATGAGAGCCCACAATATGGGTGAGTATCATCCTACTTATTTATTTACCTACTACATGTAGGAAACTTGAGCTAATTAGAAATCTATTAACAAACCATACATAACACCGCCACGACAATTATAATCCCTCATTTTCTTTTGATAGTGGTTCTATAGTCAGTTTCAAACCACAGGTTAAGCAGATATACTATAAAGTAACCAGTGCTAACCCATGTCGCTATCTACAAACATTGACCTATTCTTTGGAATAGAGGAATGTTTTCTCACGATGCTTTCCTTCATTCTAGTTAGTGCATTTTGTAAATGATTGCCTTAGTGTTCTATTTAAGTATTTATATTAAAAATTTCAAACTGTACGCCAAATTCGATCGGAACCTTACTAGTATACAAAATAAATATTGATTTTAAATCGACAACACGTATCCGCACAATTCGATTTTATTAAGTTAAATTATAAAAACATAATTTAAAAAAATCGTAATGGTGTTTTGTGTTTAGCTTGTAGCACAAACACTGCCTATATATTAATAGCACAAACAAGCGTAGTTAGGTTTTATATTCGTTATTTTATATTGTCCCGTGCTAGTCTGGAGCCCCGTGCTAGCTGGGACGTAAAATAATGCTAACTAACTGCCGTTCTTCTCGGCATGTTGTAGGCGACTTAGGAACTAGGGGTAAACGGGATCAAATGGGCGATAGGCTAGCAACTTGTCACATATGTCATCATAACCCCAATGTTTATGCTGAAAAGCGACGTAGGAGTTGTCTCCGAGGTTCTGTTCACCCCGAATGGAGTTGAAGGACGTGAATGTATATGTATGTATGTATGTTATTTTATAAAACCAAGGATAAGGGTGATGACGATGATTTCTTGTCAAGTCTGTGCCGTGCCTTACCAGATGTAGTGGTTGTCCTGGTGAGGAGCCCTCATGACGCCCACTCCGCCGCCCAGGCGCCTGTAGTTCATGGCGCCACACAGACGCCACTGGTTCGATTCTGGGTCGAACACCTGCCAGAATAAAATATGAATATTACTATATAGCTGTATAAACTTTAGTCTTTATGTAGGTAATTAACACTCGCGTAAAACCATAAAATATGCATCAAAAGACGGATAGTTCACATTACATTATGACTGTGACTTATCAGGACTATAAGGGTGCTGAGTTCCGGTGAACATCGAGTTCGATGTGACTATATGTCACTTTACACGCAATTGCTATTATGGGCTGTATATGTATGTTTTACACATGAAAATATCTGATCTACACATGCTTGCTGTATTTATATGGATGTTGCCTATTCAAATTTGCTGATAGTTTTTCTTGTCACCATGTACAGGCACTGTCTATTACACATTCCTAATAGGCTGCTTCGCAAGCTATGCCAGGTTCGCTTACCTCGATGGACTTGAGGTAGGCGGTGCCGTCGAAGCCGCCCACGGCGTACAGCTGCCCGTTGACCACGGCGAGGCCCACGCCAGAGCGGCGTGACGTCATCGCGACCACGGGGGACCACGTGTCAGTCGCCGGGTCGTATCTGGAAATGCCAACGCACTAAATTGTAAAGAAAAGCTGATATTAAGTATCCATGCTTGTCTCTGAGTTTATTTTTTTGTAGCAGTTATAATGAACTTAAACTTTTATTCATATGTTATTTCACGATAATTCTCAAGTGTTCTTGTACTTTTAATCAGTTTGCAAAACATTATTGAAAAGGACAGCTATGGACTAAAGATTTTGAGCTTATAAACTCCTAGTATTCTGAAGGTCTTACCGTTCGGCTGAAGAGAGCTCTGTGCAGTCGTCGCGGCCGCCCACTGCGTAGATCTGCCCGTCGAACACGGCGGTGCCGAGGTGCTTGCGGCGCGTGCTCATGGGCGCCACGGGAGTCCACTTGTTGGCGCGCGGGTCGTACCGCTCCACGGAGTTGAGCGGCGCCTGTCCGTCGGAGCCGCCCACCGCGTACAGGTACCCGTCGAGTACGGCCACCGCTACGCCGAGGCGGCGCGTGCTCATCGGCGCCACCTTCGCCCAGCGGTTCTCCTTGGGCTCGTAGCGCTCCACGTGGCTAAGGCACTGCACTCCGTCCTGTCCGCCCACGGCGTACAGGGCGCCTTCCAGCACCGCCACGCCCACCGAGGTGCGGCACGAGGAGGTGGGCGCCACCGCCCCACACCACTGGTTCGTCTGCGGGTCGTAGCGCTCGATGCTGTTCAGGTAGCTCTGGCCGTCGTGGCCGCCCACCGCGTACAGCAGGTCGTGCAGCACCGCCACGCCGACGCCGCAGCGCCTCTTCGACATGGGCGCCACCATCTTCCACTCGCCAGCGGAGGGCTCGAAGCGCTCCACGGAGGCGATGGCGTCGCCGCTGCACCAGCCTCCCACCGCGAATAGCACCTCGCCGCGGCGCGCCGGCCTTCGAGGCCTCGTGCGGGGTCCCTGCATCAGGGGCCGCTCCTGTGGCAGCAGCAGGTAGTTCTTGGCTTCGTCCAGCAGATCGCGGCAGGCCTCATCGGCGCGCACCAGCAGCTCTGCCGACACGGTTCCCACCAGGAACTTGGGGCTGAGCAGCGGCAGGCGCACGTGCTGCAGCGCCGCCGCCAGGTGCTGCCTTCGCTCGGCCACGTTGAATTTCACCCAGGCCATGACGGCGGCGAAGGTCTGTTCTTCGCTTCGCACGTTCAGTTCGTCCGAGGAGATGAGCTCGATCAGTTGCTGTACTGGCAAAAGCAGAAACTCCTCGCTGTCGACGACCTCGGCGAAGTTGTGCTGTGTGAACTTGTCGGCGACGCGCAGCAGGTCACGGCACGCGTGCGTGTCAGCGAAGGCGCGGATGCCGAGGCAGTTGGACACGTCCAACTGGCGGCGCAGAAACTCGCAGCAGGCATCCTGCACCTCGGCCAACTGCAGCAGGCAGGCGGCCGGCAGCAGCGCCTGCACGTTGCTCTCCTCGACGGAGATGTGCGCCGAGTAGCACCACTCCACCAGCTGCTCGAGCGCTCCCTCGTCCACGTCCCGCAGCGTCACCTCGGTGGCGCGCGACTCGGCCAGCTCCCCCGTGAACATGGCGCGGAAGTAGGGCGAGCACGCCGACAGGATCACTCTGGCGAAAGACACGAGTGGCGACTGTTGAGGCGGACGCTCGGCCGCGCACAGCCTTGGCGGAAGCGGACAGTGGCGCTCCGCCAATGCTGTGCGACGCCTCGCCAGCCGACGCTAAGGTCATTAGATGCAAAAGAATGTAACTATGTATCGACTTGTTTACTATATGATAGTTGCATCAGATCTTTTAACCAAGTTAATTTAAGTAATTAAACTTACTTTGAAAGTAATACTAATAGTTAAACAATGATTCTTGTTTTGCAATCATAAAACTACGAGGCGTTTGCAGATCAAACGTAGCCTTGTAGTAACTATCAAACAGTAGTGCATCAGGTGCCAAATATGCACATCACGTGCCAAGGAATCAATGAATCAAAAGATTTAATACAAACAACACTTTGTTGACGTGAAACCGACATGTCGCAAGAATTAAGATGCGTTACAGTTTATCTGTCTGGAAAATTATTGAAAATCACGTACACGTCAAGTGAGTATGACTAATTTACAACTTACAGAAAATTACTTTTAATGACTTTTCAATTTATTTGGTATATAAGTGGAACATATTACAATTAACGAGAAAATCTCTATTTTCTAACCTGAGCTAAAAACCACATGTTAAAAAGCGTCATTTAGTATTATAAAAGATTTGTTCATACTTTTCTTCATCCAAACATACCTGTGGGCAAAGAGCTTCCTATTGGCTACATTGAGGACCACATCACAGAGCTCTCTGTGCCGGCGAAGGGCTGACAACTCTCCGAGGAGGGCGCGCGGGTGCTTCTCCGAGGTGTGCACCAGCCTAGCGCCGCCTCCGCCCGCGCCGCCCGGCGACCCGCCCTCACCCATCCTGGAACAAAGATGGGTCAATTAAACATATTGTATACTAGCGAAACTATAAAAACTAAACTATAGAGGAAGAAATCCGGACAAGAAAGTGGAGATGGATTGGACATACACTGCGGAGAGAAAGAGAAGGACAAGGCGTCCTAAGTCCACGTGGCGTCGCTCAGTTCAGAAGGAAGCAAAGTCCACGGGACTGCAGTGGGGAGATCTGAAAGCGATTGCGCAAGATCGCTCACGGTGGAGAAACATTCTTCGAGCCCTATATCCCTGCTAAGGGATTACAGGAAATAAGTCAAGTCAAGTATACTAGCGACCCGCTCCGGCTTCGCACTGGTATAAAATATATAGCCTACTCCACTATTTAATGGATGTAATTATACATTTAAACCTTCCTCTTGAATCACTCTATCTATTAAAAAAAACTGCATCAAAATCTGTTGTGTAGTTTCAAAGATTTAAGCATACAAAGGGACATAGGGACAGATAAAGCGACTTCGTTTGTAGTGTAGTGATGGAGATCACAGATCCCTTATTATCCCTTTCATAACGATGTTTGAAGTAGCTATAACAGCTGAGTATGTAGTCAAAGGTTCATGGTAGTTTATGCAACGAAAGTTTTTGGACAGGATGGAAAAATAGGTATTGCACTTCTAGTTATGGTCATATTTAGAATATTTCATTTCAAGCTATTATCAGGTTACATAGAATAACCCAACGTTGGATTAAGCATCTCATACATACATTAAGATTCTACATACACATACATTCATTCATAATTAACTAGTTATGTAGGTTTTCCAAAATGTAACCAAATATTATAGTTTACTTTTAATTAATTTCAATTCAATTGAACATGGCTCAGTTGTTTAGGGCTTGACTCTGTATCAGTCATCCCAGTGTTCAAATCCCGCTTGAGCATGTACTAATGGTAATGAAGTTTAATGAATATCTATGTATATCATCATAATAAAAATACATTTATTAAATGTGTTGAATATTACGGTGAGGGTAAACATCGTAAGGAAACTTACCTATTCATCGAACAGGTAATAGTTAGTGCTTTGTTGTGCTTGTGTCGAAATGGCTTACCACCTGTCAGACATTGAGTACTGACTATCTGGTGAACACGTGGGTTCGAGATGTCTATAGAATTACTAACTTTGCAATAGCGGAGATGGAAACCTGAGCCTCTGACTACCCCTAAAGGGTTAATGGTCGTGAATGCTTTTGTTTTGTTTTTGGTTTTTGAAGTAGCTATAACTAACAGCTGAGTAACAATATAGTGAAAGGTTCATGAAAGTTTTTGCACCCAAAGCTTTTTGACAGGATCGAGAAAAATAGGAATTGCACTTCTAGTTATGGTTATTATTGAAACAAATCTTTGGTATATTTAATTTCAAGCCATTACATGTCAGGTTACATAGAATCGCCCAATATTGGATTATGCTTCTACATAATATGTACATTCATTCATAATTAGTTATTTAGGTTTTCCAAAATGAATCCAAATATTCTTTACTACTAGTTAACTCATGTATGTTAAGAAATGGATACAATTGTGTTGCAAATACTATATCATACTAGAAAAACTAGATCTAGATCAGCTGTTCTTGTAAAGAAATCATATTGATTTTTATTTGATCCAATGCATCATAAATTACAAGTAATTTTTAAGTTTCCACTTACGTCAATCCGACTAATTACATTCCAATGAAATAGATTAACTTTACATTGTAGTATCAAAAACATTCAACACTCACACGCTGGAAAAACACAACACAGTCTAGACAACAAGAATTTTAATCCTTAACAGAGCAATGCACTAAGGTCTAGGTTAGTACTCCTAGTTTGATCACAGACAGTATATATTTTGGCATCATGTGTAATATTAATTTATGCAGAACTCATCCCTAACATTATCTGTTACACAGTACATAGGCTGAGATTAAATGAAAATACTTAGTTGTAAATTGAAATGAGATAATAATAAAGTGAACACAACTGGATTCCGCATTTTTCTTCATAGTATTGTTCTAGAGCTAGTCGCTACATAACCCAGTATAATTTCCATGCGTGGCATAGGCCAAAGTACCTTGCATCGGCATTATGTTTAAACTAATGACCTTGAATAATTAAACAAAGCCAATCCAGTCCCTCATTAACATTAAAAAACAAAGCATGTTTGCTGTGACATGTTTCAAAATATTCTCTTTGTTGGACATTTTAAACAAATATCACACATATAATAACATCGCTCCTATGCTAGTCTGGGATATAAATTTAATGTTACTAGCTGAATTTCTTCCTCGTATATTTTATGGGTCACCTAAGGAACTAAGGGTGGCTGGACAAGTATCACTCACAGGAATCCCATATGTCCAATATCAATACCATCAAAAGCGCCATAGTTATGCTAAAAGGACAGAACAAATGTTATGTCTGTAATGTTCTGACTGTATTGAATGGTATTAAAGAATGTGAGTAATTATGTGATTCAATATAACTATAGGCATTTGGATCTTAAGATTCTTCACTTCAATAATATTAACTTTGCAAATATGTAAACAAATCAATAATTCCTGTGAGAATCAGTAAACTGTAACATGGATATTAACTAACATTAACTGAACTCTAATTACCATTATCTTACTATTTTAGAAGGTAGCAAAATAAAACATTTACTTATGACTGCACTTGAAGAATCAGAAGTCCCTAATTTCATCCACTGATTGCTCACCCATATATTTAAATATGTGTATATTGCCTCACTAAGTGTAACTATCTTTCACTTTTGACTAATTTTGCAATCTTTGAACTAAGTTTCAAAACTTGAATTAAGGTCACTTGTTTGTTTTTCATGCAATGGATATACATTCTTTCTATGACTACATTACTTCAATAAGTTGTATATAAAGTACTCATAATTATCAAATCATATCAAAATTATTATTATTATACCAATGTTTAATGTCTTATTATTTTGGTATGTAAGGTATGCCCAGTAAACACAGCTAGGTATATGATGTAAACTATAACATCAAAAACATAAGCGCGTTGGTATGTAAATGTATGAAACAAATAATATTGTTTAATGAATCAGATAAGTAATTGCAAAACTCCATGAATATGTAATACAATTACAACACTGCTTACCTCTTGTGTCCTCGCGAATTGCCCAGCTGCAACCGCAGCGGGGGCGACGCCCAGCCCCACACGGAGTCTATCTGTGAAGCAGGAGGCAACTCCATCACCACCAGTCGCCTTCACAACCAATTTATGGTCCGGGAACACCTATCAATATGTCACCACCATTTTCCTGACCTTTAAATATTAAGGCCCTTTCTAAACGGTAAACGAGCTCATAAGGAGCCAATAAACACGCACGTTAACCTCTTCTTAAATAGGGTGTGTTTTATGAATACATCGGTAAAAGAAATTTGATAAATTTACAGTTCTTAAACGAACAAAAACCAAGAAATGCAAAAGCAAACCAAACCAAAAGTCAACACAATTCACAACAGACAGTTCACAATATACATAAATATTCAATACGTCAGTCAGAGCACGGTAATAAATAAAACATCGATTTCTCAAATTATCGATTATTATACTGTATCGTTTAATGTTAAAACCTTTATACTATTATGAGTCCGAATATTATATAACATAGTCATAACAGAGTCATAATAAATAAGTTAGCTTGTAAATCATAAATTCAATGGACAACAATTACATAATACACAAAATGTTTATGAATTAGCGATGGCGTGTCAACAAAGTGAAAATTATTTCTCAAGATCGGGAAAAACAGGCATTCCTTATATCTGCCTACCCGTCTGCAGAGAGATGGGGGTACTAAATGTATGTATATGAATGTTCATGAGAAAATGTTACAATACACTCAGATATAAAATAAAATATTGCATTATAACAATCAAACCATCCCGTTTGATAAGAACATTATGTTAAATATATGCAGCTTATTATTATTATCTTTCTATGAAATAACAAGTTTTAGAAAACTTGTGAATCGACTTGCTATATAGTTAAGATTATTTTCGTATCGAATACTATTTTATCAAAGTGAACGCGCCTAGTAAAAGCCATGTAAGCAAATATAAGACTCAATTACACTTTCGTATCTTTTTAAAATTAATATTTATGCTGTAACTTGTTTGTGAAACACTCGATAGATTTAATTACAAGCTTTACGCTTGGTAACGCTGTACTTAAGAGGCTGCACTTAATTTTATCTTGGATTGGTTCCCGTTCTTTGAGATTTGTAGTAAAAATTCTTTAAATAATGAACTTTCTAGAATTGTATTCTAAACTTCGAATACAGTTACTTGAAGTGTAAGTGAAGCTTATCACTGATAATGTTTACAATATTTTCTCTCGGGTTGATTAATACTGTGAAATGATATAAAACCTTTAATCAATCAAGCCAGTAATAAATTCTATTCATCATTAAATATGTCACTAAGTTTGCTGCTAGAAAAGTATGATGTATCGACTGATGAAGGACTGCAAAGAGCTTTGAATGAAATTGAAAAAGAAGAGGTTAGTATATTACTTCTACTTAATTTAAGTCAGTTTGAAACTAATGTAATTCCCTATTCTTTAGGCAAAGTGCGTAGACGTAAAGATGCCGCACAAACTACAATTCTAATTATTACGTTGAAAGAAGCGACTAGGAATTGTGTTTATGGTTGGATCTTAAAAAGTGACAACTGTACACCGATTCTATATATCACCACGACTTGTAACCATACGACATAAAAATATCTAAATTCTGTTCAGTCTTTGAAAAACATATTGTATATAAGGTGTAAGGCTGAACCTGATCTACGCTCAAGTTCTGAAATCATAGTTTGTTATACTGTTTAGATCAAAGCCCTATATGGAACACTGTTATTATAATCAAAATATCTGTATTGAAATACTGTAGGAAAATAATAATTTTATATTTATTTAAAAATAAAAATTTTATATATTAGAATATAACTTTTATTTTTATTGTCTAGTATCACAGATATATAAATCATTTTATTCTCTGAATTCCAGTTGGAAGTAGATGAAGCCTTAAGCACAGCACTATCCCGGGCTACAAACCTAGAAGGCCGATTAAAAACAGCCAGCCATGCTTATGCAAAACTTGGAGAGGTACAGAAAGATGCCCAATCCGCATCTGATATGGTGGAACATACTGCAGCTTTAGCGCGAGTGGTCAGCGCTAAAGTGAGGCAGTTGGACCTGGCCAGGGTAAGTTCCTATGTAATATTTACCTCTCAGACGTCCTGTTACCTATAAAAGGAATTAAGAATGAAGAGGCATCTGGATAGGTAACAGCTTTTTAGTTGGCAAAAGTGTTTCTGTTGGTCAAATCTTGTCATATTTCAAAGAACTAAGAAGTTTCGAATTAAGAAGAGGTATTCTCGATCTATAGAGGGTCTCAGAGAGGAGGGTTCAAAGGGTTAAGTACCAGCATTATTTATATTTATAATAATTAAGTAACAAAGTCATATTTCTGCTATTAGTAAATAAGTGATTCATGGCTACATCAAAAAGGAAACTCTGAAACTGTTGGCACCGATTTATAGTTATATTAACAATTTTAAAGGATTTTCAGAACAGAAAGGAATCATCTTAATATTTTCCTTTAGAACACTTGGTACAGTACAATACACTTTTGTTTCTCAACTATATGTAATAATATATATAACAAGATTTTATTCTTAAATATTTATCATACATACATAGAGTTTGATGTAAATAAAACAAATTTGTATATTACCTAATTTATTGGTTTTTTTGATTTGTAGTCTCGTGTGGCGGAGTGCCAAGGACGAGTGCATGACTTAATAGACCTTCAGCTGTGCAGTGCAGGAGTGGAGGCAGCCATCAAGGCCCATGATTATGAGACAGGTGGGTATTTCAAATATATAATACCCAAACTGAAACACCTTTGTTACACAAAGGTTACGGCTCAGGACAATGTAGGAACAGAAATAATTAATAAATACATAAATAATTATTCACATTTCCCTTTAATCCCTTTTGGAATGGCAAACCACAGCAATATCAAGGGGGCTTCAATATGAAACATCAGTATCTAGTTGCTAGCCCATCAGCCCTAGTCCCTCAGTTGTCTCTTAAGACAATCCAGCATGAAAGACACCGAATAAGCATTATTTTAACATCCCAAGTTTGTGAAAGAGTAATAGTCTAAAAATTTTACTAATAATCACGGGCAGACTGACGATTCATATTTCTTCGTCTCCAATATGAATGTCTCAAATATAAATCGTCAGTCTGCCCGTGACCATGGCTGCTGCAACATAGCCGAAACGTCGGGTTAATAAAGGTAACTTTATTATATAAAAACTTACGCGATGAGTCCCGTTAGTTATTAATCATGAGTATAAATCGCGAATCTCTTAAAACTATAAATAAACTATCCATTGATTTAAGGTGCGGCCCACGTGGCGCGTTTCCTATCAATGTCGGCGGGCGCTGTCGCCGCGGCCCGTGCTCGCTCTGCCACCGATCCTCGCGCTGCCATGGAGGCCGCCGCTACCACGCTTCGGGAACATGTTAGGAAGAAGTAAGATTCATATCATATTGCATCAATGTATGTGGCTATAACAAACCACTGTTGGAGATAGAACTCAAAAGTACACCATAAAATACGATCAGTCGTAGGCTCTATCCGGCCAATACCACCTATGTTCTTCGGGTCTTCGGTGCACCTGGATAAACAGATATATATAATAGTACATCCAATAATATTATGGACTCTCTAGTATATTGGACCACCCTAGGTTTGGTTTGGTTCACTTCTAACGGAAAATGCGCTGAAATGTACGCTCGATGCTCTAACGTATCATTGGTTGAGTGCGACAGGTCGAGTGCTTTTTTATACATTTGTCTGTTCTGGAATTACGCGACGGATCCTTCGTTAGATGTGAACCGACTCTGTTTGTAATACATGCAGTAGGAATAGTTTATTTGGCCACGCTCTCGGTTGCAGAACTGTAAAGACTTATTATTGACTCTGTCGTTACTGTAAGGGTTCTGATAGTATCAATATTGATTATTGGTGACAGTTTTTTACCTATTCTGCAGTAAACTACGTGGACCCCCGGAGTACTTATTTGTTTCGCACAAAAAACCATATAGAAAGGCAGATAGTTATAGACAGGACATAGTTAATTCGATCCACTCCGCATTCTCAATATGGTCGCGGCTACCATGCATATATTTTCGTGTGGGTTGAATGAGTTCGCCAAAGCCGTTTCAATTTTATTATATACGTAGCTATTTTTATTTTAAGATCTATACGCATTAGGGATAACCCTGGAAGATATCTAATTCTTAAAAACGCCCTTTCAATTCTGATGTAAAACATGTACAATTACGTAACATACAGTAAACAAAAGTTGTATGTCAACAGGTTCGAAGAAGCGTCTAGAAAGGAAGATGACGCGGCAGTGGAAAGGCTGTTCCGCCTCTTCCCTCAGCTGGGGAGGGCTGAGGAGGGAGTCAAACTTCTCTCGCAGTATGTGGCTAAACAGGTAAGAGTAGAGGAATACTTTACTTTGTATTATTGTGTTTATCTGTAAAGTTAGATAAAATGGCGGAGTATATAATTCTTAAAACATATGATCAGCAACAAAATAATGCTATAAATACTACTTTAATTGTGTGACCTTGAAACCCCAAAAATACGTGTAGCTCAACAGTAGAGAGATTCTTTGACTATAAATTAAACAACAACATTACTAAACTAATTGAAAGCTATACTACTATTGTATACTACGGTGAGAAAAAACATCGTAAGGAAACCTACCTGTTCCCGGAACAGGTAATAGGGCTTGTAAATGGCAATCTGGTCAACACGTGGGTTCGAGATGGCTATAGAATTACCACCTTCGCAATTGCGGAGATGGACACCTGAACCTCTGACTATCCCGCGAGGGTTAATGATCGCGAACGCGTCTGTCCTTTATCTTTTGAAAGGTATAAGAAGATCAAGAGGTATAATACAAGATCCATTTATTATGTACGTATATACCTTACAGCTAGATACATCCCTCCGCCGCTCATGTTCGTTAGGCGTGGCGTCTCTACAAACGGAGGCAGCGGTGTTAGCTGATGCGCTAACCCGCCTGCTAGAAGCGGCTGGGGCTGCGCTAGAGAGAGTGCGCAAGGCAGCCGCTCAGGCCCATCCCGCTGTGCCCGGTATGCTGCCTCATGCTGTGGTGGTGCTGCAGCCTGTCGTAAGTACAAGTGTATGGAGTTGGATGAAGATTAAGTTGTAAGGAGTTAGAAATAATTGTTGTGAATATGTTGCATGGTGGTTGATAACTTTCAAAAGTTAGAAGAGTACTGTTTGAATTTTATCTTATGGGTGACTAAGTTCGTCTTCTTCCATAGCTTAAAGTTCTTATCAACTATAAGAACTTTCAAAAGTTATTGTTTATACCGATCATTTAAAACATAACTTATTCCTCGCAAAAGTGATTGTCTCTGTGCATGATTGGCAATTGAGCAAACGTGGTTTCATGATTGGGGAAATGAGGTCCGTGTTCCCTGCTTATCACACTGTGGGGAGACGGGGCGTGTTGTATGTGTATATGTACTTTATTATAGTTCCGTACAGCTTCTTTTCCATAAGGTACTGTTACTTTAATTGTATATGACATATTGACGAAGAATGGTTAGGGTTCGACCTTATACGACGTATTAAATGATATACTACATATAGAATAAGTTACGTCAGACGAAATATTTAAACGCGGATAAGACATGTTAATAATGTGCTTTCCTACGATTCGCGAACACTAACACCGTTGTAGGGAAATAGGACAGTCTATCCTATCTTAATAGCACTTTGTCCATAGGTGTGCGCAGCCGCAAAGCGTCTATACACGGAGGCATCGCGGTGCGGCCGCCTGGGCGAGGCTGCGCTGGCATCCCGGGAAGCTCGACCGGAGCCCCGAGCACTTGAAGGGGCGCTATCAGACCTTGCCCTAGCACACTCCAGGATTAAACTCTACTTCAACTTCATAGAGAGGAAAACCCAGGTACATAATTATATGAAATATCATATGTTGTATAATGTATTGAGAAAATCTATAGCTTAGTGGGGAAGATCTATGACTTCTTATTAGATGTCCTAAGTTCGAATTCCGGTACTGGCATGTACCAATGAATGGAATTTAAAAATGTGTTTTTCATTTACCTACATAATTTACAGTCGCTAACGGCGAAGGAAAACATTGTGAGGAATCTACCTATTCCTCGAGATTGGTAATAGTATCTGTATACGGCGGTACTGTTCACTACCTATTATGTTGTGTGCTGTCTATCGAGTGATGCTCGCGCTTTGAGTGTTAATATCTAACTCTATAACTCATAACTGTATCCAACACTTCTAGTTAATCTCTTCCATGTAATATATATATATATATACAGCTGCATACTTAATATATATATATAATAATAATAACAGCTGTGTGCTTGTAGCTCGACGCCTCAGCAGCGGACGAGGCTACCCAGCGCGCGTGTGGCGACCAAGTGGCCAAGGTGGCGGCGGAGTGCGAGCTCACTAGAGTGGCTCAAGACCTCCTTGGACACTACTTGAACATGGAGAGGTAATATAAGGGTATTCACTAGCTGTACAGTCAGAATTTGGATCCGTGATATCTGCCTATCTCTCTATAGGGAAACGGGTGTGATGTGTACGTATGTTAGTACTATAGCAATATGCATGCATAGAGGGAATGATAAGGCTGCTATTCAGCAGAAGTGCTATAGTAACATGATGAATATTATGTATAGACAACACGATCATTTGCCTTTAACAATAACAAGTATAACAGTTCAACATTTAATTCCAGTCCTGATTTGGTAAACTCAATTATTTGGAATGCGTCGAACAAACATTAAAATAAAAAGTTCAACAATATTTTGCTCCCACCATAGATGTATGCAATATATAGTATTTTGTATGTAATAATTCACATAATTTTAATATTAAAAAGATTTTCCCTATATGTAAATCGAACCAACAACAACAATAGAGTTTTAGTCGACTTAATCTTGAGATTTTATTGCGTATGTTAAAATAATAAATAAATAATAGCTATGGTTGACAACAGGTACTATTTGGAAGAGAGTGTGAGCAAGGCTTTACGCATGGCGTCGCCACAAGCAAACCAGACTACGTCGAGCCTCGTGGACGATGTATTCTTCATTGCGAGAAAGGTCATCAGGTATGGTCTTATGTTTTTGTTAATCTAGGATAAGCAGTTACTGTTATTGTCCTAACATGGTTTTGTCCTTCAAGGTTATGTATCTCTTAATAGGGAGTATATAAAAAAAATATTGTACTTGTTTATACTTGTAAATATATTCTAAATATATTCTATTTGTTTTATGTTAGTATCTCGTTCTAGACTAGGACGTTAAAAGAATGCTTACTAGCTGCTGTTCTACCCTGCATGTTGTAAGGGTTACTTACTAGGTGTGAATAGAATTGAATTGGGCGATGGTCTAACAACGTCAGGTTAGCAACCTGACATCAATGTTCCATCATTTAACATTACTATAGTCATGGTAGTTTCTTCTAGATTATGTCTACTCCGAAAGGAATTAAAGGACTGTGGAATTAAAGGAATGTGTATTTATATGTATGTTGAATATAACACACATATTGATTATTTCTCCCTCTTTCTTTATCCTTTACTTTACATCTAAACTTAACTAATCTCAACCCAGGCGTAGCATGTCAACCTGGAGCGTGGACGGCGCCTGCGCAGTACTGAACGAGGTAGCCTCCCAGTTAGAGCGAGAGGCAGCTTCTTGGCTGAGACGGCAACTGCGCACCCCTCCCCCCGACCCCCTGCTGCTCCCCGCCCCCGCGACCGCCCCCTCGCACGCCCACGCCGCCACAGCGCTACTCATGCCGCAGAGGTTGACTAGAGATCTGGACGCCCAACGGCAGTTGTATCTGGTATGTTCTTTAGTATGGTTTTAATATGTGCCATAGAATTACTACCTGCGCAATTGCGGAGATGGACACCTGAACCTCTGACTACCCCGCAAGGGTTAATGGTCGTGAATGCGTTTGTTTTGTTTTTTTTTAATGTGCTTGTAGTGAAAAGTAGTTATAAAGGGTTTTTGGTGTCGACTAATTAAGTAAAATAATGTGAAAATTGACCGAAGAGATTGTGTATTCAACATATTCTGTACATACACATCGCGCCCCTTTTTCTACATAGAATCACAGATGTCCATTTGTCTCGATACTGACAAACTACTTTCGCTTCATTGTCATTCATAAACCTCCTTACACATTTATTGTATTATCATATGCATAATTATATACTGGTATATGGTGTGGTTAGAGCGTTTCATTCCGTATTCATTAGGCTTTGACATCCTCCTATGAAACCTGACTACGTGGAAAGTGATAACAGCCGTAATGTACATGTAATTATGTTGTGTTATTACAGTGTCACGTGAACGAGGCGGAAGCCGGCGCGGAGTGGGCAGAGAGACTGGCACAAGAAGCCCTGGCCGACGCCCAGAAGGCTAACCTCGCCAAAGGTAACTTACAAAAGTCACATTCATTATGCTTGAAGAGGTAAGGACTTGAGTTGTTAGTATTTTAAAGAAAAAAACAGAGGAAACCTGTTCTCTGTACCTGTCCTAACTTCCTTTAAACTCTTGTTGTGTAATGTGTGTAAACGCTTGTTTTCGTGTTGTCGTTCGTCCTGTGTAATAATGTATGATAAAAAATCATGCAGCGCACCCCTGCTGACAATCGAATCTTTATCAATATTACAAAAACTAAAAGACAACATACACGAGTATTTAAAACATTCGATTTAATGGAGTATCTTAGTCAGTTAGTTAGTCTTAGTTTATCTTAGTTATTTTGACGACCTCCGTGGCGCGATCGGTTAGACACCTGAACGCTATTCGTGGGGTCCCGGGTTCGATTCCCGGTGGAGGCAGAGTTAAGAACTACGCTTTTCTACTGCTTTCCAGTCTGGTCGTTGATTATATATGCTATATATGTATTTATCTATATATAATATGTATACATTTCTTAAATATACGTTGACTAATACCCTTAACACAAGTCTTAAATGTACTTACCGAGGGGCTAGTTCAATTTGTGTAATAATGTCCAAATATTATTATTATTATCTATTTCGTTAAATTCTAATGTCATGGCTGGAGCAGCGACAATTCTGCCAAGGTCACGTACGATGCTGGTTTTTCAAGCTTGTAGTTAATAATTCGTTGTTTATTTTAGGTTCAGGTTTAGAGAAGTTATCGAGCTGTGCGCTGGGTCTGGGCGGCGCGGGTGCGGCGTTCAGGGCGGCGCATGAGCTGGCCATTGCGGCCCTAGGAGCCTCCTTGCAGCCGAAGCTCCACGCCTGGGCGCAGGCTATGGTGGACGCTGACATTGATGCTGGTTTGTATAACGCCTTTGTCATTATTATTTTATAGAAGTTATAGTAATATGTGTTGATTGTGGATAGACGACATACAGAAATATGACTTTAAGAATAGTTAAGTGTGCGCGTTTATTATGTATATTTTAGTAAAGACAGTTATAGTATTTGTGCGCGTATGTCATAATAAAATGCTTGTTAATTTTCAAATCTAGTGTTTATTTGAGGTGTTGCATATATCTCGTAAGTCTCAATAGCTTGCGTTATTGCTTGTTATGATCTAAATATCCACAAGCACTGTCGTAAATTATTCAATAAACAATTAATTGAACTCCAGTAACGCGTGACTGAGACTTATTTCTCCTCCCATAGAAGAGTTAGACGAGGACCCGGTGTGTGAGTCCCTGCTCTCCGCCCTGGAGGCACTGAGTGAGGCCGCCCACTCCGCCCTCTCGGCCAGGGCGGCGGAGGCTCTGTTGGGCGCCGCCCTGCACGAGCTCACGGCGCGCGCACATCATCACATGCTTAATAATACCTATACTAGGGTGAGTATGATGCTTAGAAAATATATATACATACTAAAGTATGCTTTAATTCAAGGGACTTAGAGTTGAAGTCACTATAGACGAATGGTCGCAACAACCAGGGTTGCAATAAATGAAATCCACTGTACATTATCCATATATTCACGCCTCTACCGACCCCAACGGAATGGGCAGACTATCGATCGCCATCTAGAACGATATTGACAAATCTCTCTTGCTTCACTCACACCAATTAACCTACTCATACATGCTCTTCTGTTCTTCACACTACGTACACCCATCTTGAAAAGATTGTTTCCAATTTGATCTGTATAAGTTCTACGCGTAGGTAAGTAAACCAACCCTATATTTCCAGGAAAGCGGCGCAGTGATCGAGCGTCGTTGCCGCCGTGTTTCGTCGTGGGTCGGTGGCGCCGTTGGGAGCGCCAGAGAGCGAGCGGCGCGACTGGCTCAAGCGGGGGCTTTACTCGCACTTGAGGCCCCCTCGCATGCTATGGAGGCACTACGGCCTAAAGCTAGGCTGGCTCCTCACGAGGCTAGAGATTTATTAGCTAGGAGGTAAGTGTGTAGGTAGAAACGGGATATCCGAAAATGTTGTAAACTTGACCTGCATATGTTCTACGTGGCCAACTACGTTCAATAATACATTCTAACTTGGCTCTGTAAATTCCTTTCGTAGTTCTCCCTTCATCTATCTGCTAGATGTGTCCAAATCGCCTTTAACATACCTTTCGCTATATATTTCAAAGCACTTAGTTAAGGAATTCCACTAACTTGTGCTAACCGTGACGGAGATATGTTTTATTTTTGTGTACGAATAGGTAATATTATATTTAAAATGTAATGTGTTTTTCATAGATTGATACTGTTTTCACAACAATGTTTTCACTTTCAGATTGGACTTCAAAATGGAGGATATCAAGCGAGTGAAACTCTAGATTCAGCAGAATAATATTTAATGTTATATACTCGTATAATAATATATTTCATTCCGTTATCCAATAAAGTGTTTAATCAATGAAACAACGTCGTTTTCTGTCAAACCTTTATTTGCATATAATATTTGTTCAATATGAGTTTACTTAAAAAAATATGCATAATTGCCTTAAAATAAATTGTGATTATACATTGATAACAATTGATTATCGCTTGGTTTGCATAACCTATCTAATCAAGATCCCTAGTTCAATGTAAACTCAGTCAATAAAGAATTACTCAATAGTGAATTTCTTTCACCAGACGTCGTGAATAGATAGGATATTTAACCGTGCGTATAAGTAACAGTGCTAAGATTTGTGCCTTTTGCAATTACGTACGTATGAACGTATTACATAAAAAGAGAGGAAAGCAGAGGTAACGCATATGTACTTACACTTCCAATCGAAAGAATTACGTGTACGTTTTACCCCTGAACTAGCTTTTATTTTATTGTCAGTTTTATGTACAGTCAGCGCTAAAAGTGCAGACCCAGTATCTTTTTATAAGGTTTAAGTTTATAATAACAAAAGACAATATTTTAAAACTGGCACCACTATGCATTGTCATGGCCACTATACGTTCGCGTGCTTCGAAATGAAAAATATGTTTTTATAAACGTAAACCTTATAAAAAGTTACTGGGATTGCACTTTTAGTGTTGACTGTACACAGAAAAATTATAAGCCTCATCCAAATAGTTTGATACATGTCATAGCTTTTTCGGTAGCGTTATTTTATGTGATGCGTCCTATATGTGATTACAGGCTTAGTTGGATCAATGATCACTAAAGAACGAAACCAATATAAACTTACGTTTTCTTACCTTAAATAAAAAGATTTAAAGGTTATAGTACAATTCCAGATAGAGTACCCGCCACATAAGGTGGCAGTAGCCAAACTTGGAACTAAATTTGACGTTTCCGCCATTGCGTGTTATTTTGTATGAAAGGTAAATTTAGTATTACCAGCGTTGTGTTTTTTGCCCACTCTTTGTAATTTTTATGTTTGTTAAGGGTGATTATAATAAATTGATTTCTGGAGTTTCTTGTTAGTTCTTCTCCAAGGGTCTCCGCTGAACTTCTTCTTCTCAATCGTTTCGCTCTTATCAGAGCGGTCGTGGTCTTCATGACGTGGCATCTTGAGCAGCCGAAATGGTTGGTGAACTAACCTCGGTAAAAATATGTAAAGACAATGCTCAGTGCCATGTTTGAAATAGTTTTTTTACATACATACATACATACACATCACGCCTGATTCCCTGTAGAGGGGTAGGCAGAGATCACGGATCCCCATTTGTCCCGATCCTGACAGACCACTTTCGCTTCATTGACATTCATACATTCTCTAATACACTCTCGGCGGTTATAGGTACTCCTAACGTCACCTTTTTTCAATATAGCGTCTATCTGACTGTTACATATATGTCTTATTAGGCCGGCCCCTACGTAACCGCCCTTCCACTTCACTCATATATATTCCTTTTGTCAATATATAGTTTTTTTAATTTGTACTTAGATCATAAAATAACTTTCAAAGAGAGCTTATGATAGGGCCTATTTTGAATAAAAATATTTTGACTTTTGACTTTGGTATATTAATTTGTTTTATTTGAGTTTATAGCTCTGCAACCAAAGATCGTTACAAATGAAACCTCAATATAATGTATCGAGCCGTATGGCACAGTGAGTGCTAGTTTTGGCGTGTTTACTGGCAACACTGGATTACGCGACTGTGGCGACGCCTCCAACTGCCACCTTATGTGGCGGGTACTCTAAGTAATTTCTACAATTTTAAAAGCGTAAAATTTAATGAGTAAATAAACTAAATGAGTTATTTAACAAATAAATATTTTACTTTTTTTCTCGTGAATATGATTAGATACAAAGTACCTATGAGTACTAGATATTTTAAATGTGTCAAATTAGCACAGGTAAATCATCAATGCGTAAATGTTGTGTAATCACTACAATATAGTACCTAGTAGCGACGTATATCAAATTCTTTGTTTTTATACCTTTTTTTAAGCATTCAATTGTATAGACAGGAGATAAAGACTTTCAACACAACCGGTTATCAAAGTTCTTACTCAACATAACAGCATTCTTTTCAACAAATGATGGTCTAAAAACAAACATTGGTAATTCGTTGTAATGTTCTCTTATTAACTTATACAGTGACACTTAAAGTTACATATAAAATGTGTAAGACTAGTAAGAGTTCATAGAAACTCTATAGAGATAAAAAAAAAGTTAATTATGGACCTCAAATTAAGACATAAAAAATAAAAAAAAGTATGAATCCAATAAAAAACCACAGACTCTAAAACCAAATCTCAGTTCTAATGTTCCGAATATAAAAAACGTTTTTGTATAAAAAACTAGTCACACAAATTCATTACATTACATAGACGTTAAAAAAAATAACATGATATTTACTGTAGATCTTATAGCTACCAAAAATACGTAAAATTTGATTTAAAAAAACATAGAATAGGTTAAAGATTAACATAAAAATAGACAAACTTAAAATAAATTGCTTTAAGAAGTGAGGTCATATAAGGCACGATGCATTGACGAATACTATAAAACTTAAGCTAAATACAATGAGTATACAAATACATTTAAGACGTATAAAAATAATTGCACTTGTAAAAAATTTATGAAAAATACATGACATCGAAAATAAGTACAGAGAATAGTTAGTCAAAACATATAATAGCATTTCAAGAGGAATTCAGATTAGTAAATGCATTTTCATTCAAAATAGTAAAAATTTCACGACAGTTTTTACCTTTTTTATGACAAATTAAAAATGATTAAAAGAGAGCAATTTTGAGCAATAAAGTATAGTATAGTAATAATATAACCAATAAAGTATATACTATAGTATAATAAAGTATAGAAATATTATTACTGATCAAAGATTTTTTATTCTTTGGTATACCACTTCAAATTATTGATATAGATTGAAATCAATGATAATAAATTTCAAATATTCAATTTTAAACACGATTTTACAAAACTGTAACCTTAGATCTAATAGTATACGTAAACTATATTAAAACAAAATTATGATATTTACTTGATATTTATTTTTGTGACCTAGAAGATATAATTATTCCGAGGTTCTGTGCACACCATAGGGGATTAAAGGACATGAATGTATATGATATTTAGAACTTATTTGTAATAATTGCACTTGAATTAGTGTTCAACTATCTTAATAATTAGCTATAAATTATTTCTTTCAAAAATATACTTGTGTTTTTGATAATACACTAAAAATATAGAATTGTATATAATATAATTCTCAATTCTTAAAATTAAGAGTTTTAAATTTAATAAGGCAGTATAATGTGCTTAAAAATCGTAATCTCACTTTCAACAGCATGCTTATTCTCCATCAATAATGATACCGTTGAGCAGAGAACCAAATATGATGGACCTAAATACATAGCTTAAAAGACTGTAGGTCATTTGACTTTAATTTAATATATCATTTATGATGAAATTAGTGCCTACCCAGCACTTACTACTGTTTTTCAACAAATATTGTAACAGTATCTTCCTATACCAAAATATTCGGTATTTGCTTTATCTGGATTCATCAAACTTCAAAATTACATTGACAGATTGGTTAATATATGGATTAGGAACATACCGAGGTATAATGCTGCCCATGATTCGTCTGGGATAGGCTTCTCTCTGTTTCTTTATATATTTCGACTACCTAATATTTCAATTTCAAATAAATGGTATCAGAATTCTTGAGAACTTGTCCTTATTCAAACACTTTTGAGGTATACAAAAAAATGTGATTCAATTTAAAACAATTAACTTTAGTAAATATAATTACGTTCATTAAGTATCTGCTGATAATAGACTCAAAAATATTAAGGCACCCATAGTTTAAATTATCTTACATTTAAAGAGTGTGCAAAACTTCGCATTGTAGAAGACAGGAAAACGGGTGTGACGAAGAACCTACATGTTGTACAAATATATAGAACTTATAGAACTGCCTAGGATTTATTATTCAAAATTCTTATAACATCACTACCACTGGTTATAAGTCTGTAGTCTCGTCATATTATCAAAAATCAAATATCAAATTGTTTCAGCAAGGAATATGACAAATCAAATACTTTACTTGGTAATTTATTAGTTGCATTCAATCATGACTCACTGCATACTCAATGCGAATCTACATGACTATCTATATGACTTGTTTATAACGTAGGCTATTGTTTATTTTGTATGATATATATATGAAATAATGCAATTTTATATAATCATATAATTTGATTTCATTGATAGTCTTATATCACAAGCGTTTTCCTGCCTTTAAAATTTTGTGCAAATAACTCTAATCTATACCTTAATCTTAGTATTTACAGAACTGATTCAACGATAAGACGTAGATATGCGGTGGTTTGTGATAGCTTAAAATTAGTGCTGTGATTACTTTAAAAATTGTAACAAGTTATCTAACAAAAATAAGTATATTCTTCGTATAATATAATGCAATATGATGTACTAGTCAGATCTCTTTGTCAACAAAGCATTCACTCAGTAATTACCATCATTAGTAAAATATAAAATACAATGATAAAATGCCAAAAAATTTAAAAAACCCTTAGTAAAAACCCTTGTATCCTTTCAAACAATTTACAATTCTAAATTAACTAAACATTTAAAATTTTAAATTCTAAAGCTTTATCCCCAATATAAACTTACAAGACTTTAGTAAATTTGACTTCTACACCACATTACACTTCAACAACAAGTAGCCTATTATACCTCCTAGTACCCTTGCCTTGGAGGCGCCGGTACATCATCAGCTTCAACCGTAACATCATCAACCTCCACAGTTTTCTTGGAGACAACCATCCGAGTGCTTTGTGGCAAGATTCCACTCCTCACATCCCGCCACTTCAAGACAAAGTCCACTGCAAACACCACCATGGCAACATAGCCAAAGAACTGCAATGCAAGAATACGAGTATTATTTAAAACAGCTGATATTCTTTGTCTGTAAAATGCAACTTGATTTGGAAGGTCGCTGTCAATGGTGGTAAAAATATTTTTACCTCTTTTATAAACTGATATTTATTTATGTGCACAAATCAATTAAATCCATGACATCCCCACAAAGTTAATTTCAAAGTTTTGCTGACATCTGTCAATCAAGTTACATTTTACAGTTTATCATAGGAATGTCAAGGTTAACTAGCTAGAATACTTATTATAACTGAGAGGTCCTTTTTTCAGACGGTTGTTGTGAATATGTATGCATGATATTACCCAATCTACTTTTTACTAGTTAGTAATACTGTTTTTATATAGATACAAAGGCTCTGACATTACTTATGAGTAACATTGCCTACAGTTGGTATGCCAAAAAATAGTTATATGCTTCTAACATCCTTCATCGCAAGCAATCAGGCAAGCAATTACAATCACACATACGTTTACAAACACACATACATATTCACATATATCGTTTAATCCCTTTTGGTGTGGACAGAACCTTGGAGACATGAAAACAACTCCTTGGTTTCTTTAAAACTGAATGAGATGAATATTGGGGTTGTGATGTTATATGGACCATTGGTGACAGGTTGCTAACCCATAGCCCAATAGATTGCATTAGCAATTTTATCAATTGTATCTTAAATTAATTAGAAATTTAAAAGCACTTACAGTAGCTGCCGAATGGGCATTATCATAAACGGACAGCGCCAACGATGACACAATCAACAAGAGCAACGTCCAGGTACCGCAGAAGATCATCTCAATCTTCAGCCATGGGATCTTGTGGAAAGTCCCCACAAAGTGAAAGAGGTACAGCAGGATCTCCAAGGCGATGAACCAGAATGCGATCATAGCCACGTAGGAGTAGAAGGTGCTTTTCCCACTGGTATGGTTTGGTGAGCACTGCACGCTTATGAAGCCACACAGGCATAGTAACTGTAAATAAAATTTTATATACTTACATATTTACAGAAAAAAAAACCATACATATACAATCACATCTTGAAATTTCTGTGAGACAATAATATCTTATAGGTTGCTTTCTATGGTCATATGGTGCCAGGTTGCTAGCTACTTGTCTCATAAATGCCATCTAACCTTAGTTCTATAATATACATACATACCCATCATCTGTTTCTCAACAGAGGGGTTGGCAGAGACACAGAGAAATCCTCATTTGTCTCATACACCTCATACCCCTTTTCATGGATAGTCAATATTTACTCACCATTTCACCTATCTTGAGATAGCCAGGCAGGGTTTTTAAATAATATATGCTGTAGTGGAGCTGAGTAGGAGTTGTGGTCACCGATGTGGTGGTTGTATGCTGACCAGGTAACGCACCCTCTGGCATCTTGATCTGAAAAATAAGCATGGTGACCTTTAAAATAAGATTAAGTGACCTTCGTTAGTAAGACTTATCATTGATTTGTTTTTATAACTTTTTTGCTCATTCCATTAAAACAAATGACCTCTGCAAAGTGATTACTAAGCCACATGACTCCAACTTAGGTTGCTTGTTAACCCTGAGTGCTTCCCACTGTTAGAAAGCAAGCACCAAATATGATTTTTAATGGGTCTCTTAGCATTATAAGTCCTTAAGTAGGTATATGTATGATTTATTCCCTCATTGACTCTTTCTACAAAAACCCAATTAGCTATTTCTGTAAACAATTTTTTTGGGGAAAGGAATTGAACCTAATAAATGTGGTTCTGAGTTAGTATTACAAAGCCCATTTGATATTATGCATGCCCACTTAACACTCTTGGATCATTTGATAACATTCAATTCATAAGTGGCTAGTTAAATCGTATCTTACCAGATTGCTGTAGATAAAACAAACAATTTAATGTTATGAATTTAACAATTTCTAAAAAGAACTAGGAAGATATAATAATTTTATCTATTCCTGTCTCTGATTTGCCTAATTGTTAAGTAGTATTTAAATCCGCCCCCAAAGCAAGGTCGAAATGTACATACATATATAAGACAAATAACTATTCGTAATACAAATTTTTTACTTAGATACATTAATATAAAAAATGATAATCAATATCGTTTGAAGAAGCTATCGAGTAGAGAGCTCTATAACGCCCCGTTAATTGGGTGCACGTGAAACGTCGCGGTGGGCCGAACATCAGCCGTCACCACCAGAAATAGCGAGGCGTTGAGCAATTCCAATTTTCACACGAAACAACATTTTTAACATTTACTTACCTCGAGGAAATCACTGAGTAATAAAAATCTAAGCAAAATTTAACCACTTTCACTTATTAATACTGCTAATTAATTTATGATAATTCATTCATACAGTAAATTATATAAAATTAATAATTATATGTACACAAAAATAAACTCGAGTATGTTTTTCCAGTTCCAGCCAGCCAATCAACGTCCAATGCAATGCCAGATTGCGAAGTCAAAGATAAACCATTCCGTCAGTCAATGGTTAGATTTGACATACTATTTAAGTTTTATCTACACTTGCATCACAAGTCTGTAACTAAATTTTAATTTCAAAACCAACTCATCTAGTGAGAGAAAAAGCAATAAAGAGTTTTCATTTTTCAGATTCAATAAATTTTTGATGTGATAATACATTTTTATAAGCAACATACGAACTCGTTGACTTATCAGTAGTTTAGCCAATATAACTGAAGTCCACAATCAACAAGTCAGTCACTCTCTACCGAGTTGTTCAAGTCGTTGTGGTACTAAATTTGTTTTGTTTGTTTCATTTCGTAATTGAGGTGTTTACTCTCCGTTATTATCCACCTGTCCGCTCAAACGATCAATTTCGTCACATATTTGCTCAGTGTATTTGTCTTTGTTAGAGCTATGCAAGATAGAATCAGTTTTATTGTATTGTAATAAAAATGCGTTGAAGTGTAAAAATAAATTTCAAAATAGCATATATCTTACGAGAAATACACAGAAACTTATAAAATGACTACGTAGTTGTTAGTGCAGTTAATTAAATATAGACGTGACTAAAGCGGTCGATGTGTGATTGGTGGCTTGTGATTTATGCGTAAGCGATGATTCCATCTGCGGATAGGAACTCGCGCGCAGTTCTGACTGTGTCAAGGTAACGTGTTTATCACATATCCAGGAAGGTCCTGCAACGGCGGCGTTTTATAACAGTCCTGAAGTGAGTACTTACTTATTACTGCCATATTATTAATATTACAGAACTGTTAGTAATAAACAATAATTTACTGTTACAAATTTTATGCCACAGTAATGATTGAACAATAGCTTACGTCAATAGTTACTCCTAATTTACTTTTAATGACAATAGCAATGCCATTGCCTAAATGAATAGTATACTGCAGTCTATAAAATATAGCTTGATGACTGACAAAACATTGCTTGTTAAACCGTTCTGTTCATATCTTCAGTTTCAGTAGTATGCAAACAATATAGTTAATTTGTGTACCAGTGATGTGTACTTTATATTGCTTAAAAAAAATATAATGTCATTAGAAATTAACTAAATATAGTTTTCATATAAAAGAATCATGCTATTTTTAAAAGGTATAAATTCAGGTACAGCTGTTTAACATAACTATTATAATAATCCAATTATACTACTAAGGAAAACATATTGCAAAATGCATCAACTCACAAAACACATTATGTCATACTTCAATAACATGCAAAGGACAAATAAGAAGGATAAACATATAAATGTAATTTAAATTTAGTATTGAATTTATTTTAATATATGATTTAATTGCTAGTTACGGTCAGGGAAAACATATTATTTTTCAAAATAATTATGTTTGTTAAAATAATAAGTAGTAAGTTTAAATAAGAATGTATGTATGTTCAATATACATTGTTTTAAACATACATTATAACATATATGATTGTTCATATATCACAACATACCCTGCAAATCTAGGCTGGACGTGTAAACGTCTGATGCTTCCCTTCACTGCAATCGATAATGATCAAAAAGACTGTGTTATAATATGAAGCTTGTCTATTATCACTATTTTCTTTTAACTATTGTATTTATTTCTTCCAGTGCGCTGATAATCCACAATGTCCGCTCAACAGCAGCTGCCCCAGAATGGGCTGGGTATGGGATCCAGCAATACGGTGTTCATAAAGCAAACGCGCTTTGACCTTACGTACTTACGCACAGTACCTGGCATACTTAAAGTTGCTGCAATTGTAAGTATAATGTTCATTAAGAGATTGTAGCATGCATGTGCAATATGGAAAACATCAATGTTATCAATTCTTTAACAACATACATATATTGAAAAAGGGTGACTTTAGGAGGATCTATAACTGACAAATATATGAGGAGCTATATGCATAAGTGGTTTGTTGGGATCAAGATAAATGAGTATCTATCATCTATTTGAACAACAGATGATAGTGTATGAGAAGGTTAATAGGTGTGAGTGAGGCAAAAGAAATTTGTCAGGTTAGGTTAGGTTGGGTGTGAGTGAGGCATTAAAAATTTGTCAGGTTCTGATAGTCTGTGTCTTGCCATTTAAAATTACTATAAAAATAATTCAACAGGTTATTGTGCTGCATGCTTTAAACTAGACCTTATGGTCAACTTTATGAATGTTTTCTTAATTTTCAGTTACTAAACCTTCTCGGTTTTATATGCATCCAGTCATCAGTATTTTGGAGGAATGGTCGAGGTGTATATTTCAACACAGTGGCCCATTTGGGACTGTGGTTTTCGCTCATACTGCTCATCCTATACATTTTCCACATTGTGGAGAAGTTTCACAACTTTAAATGGCTCAAAATAGAAATGATAACGTATGTGGTGCTGACATTTTTGAACTTGATTGCGTCTACTATAGTGGTGGCATTTGGAAATCCTGGATACTCAGCTGCTGGGGTAAGTGTTTTGTTAGTTTTTTATCTGTAACTTATTATAGGCAATAACCTTATACTGCTCTATGACATAATATATTATAAATATAGTAATTATAAGATATCATGTCATTATTATAGAATATATCACCTAATTATAACAGTACAATTATGTAATATATTCATTTTTAATGTTTCTTACTATATTTCCTAATTATAACAGTCAGTAATTATATTGAATGATGTAAGTAATCACATCAGTACTCAGTAACTGCTCATTGCTGCCATAGTCACACAGTAATCACTAACTGCTCAATGCCGCCTTACAGTTGCTAAAATGGTAGAAGTCTATGTAATAAGCTGGTCGGGCTAGCAATCAGTCACTATTAGACCACATCAATGCTAGCACATCGCTTATCAGTTCTAGTTGTCATAAAAATTACCAAGATGTTGAGTTTCTGAGGTACTATCAACCACAAAAAGAGTTGTAGAACTATATGTGCTTTTAATAGTAATAGTTAATACATATAACACCCGTTTCTCTACAGAAGGTAAAACAGAGATCATAGATCCCTTATAATATTCATCAATTTCTTTCCAGTTCTTTGGTTACCTTGCAATGGTGGTGTATGGAGTGGATGCCTTTCTCAAAGCCAAGGCGCTGCAGGCTGGCGAACTGGCTCAAGGCCAGCGGGTGCTCACCAAGCAGACGCAGATCACCTCACCAGCATAATTAGGAGCAAATGGATGCATAGAGTATGAAACCCTTTTGTTCACCAAATTTTAAAATGTTTAATTTAATTTTAAATTGCATTTTTTTGAGTTATTTTCATAATAATTGTTCAATGCAATTTAATTAGGCATTAAGGAAAAGGTGTGAAATCAAATAGCTATCTTGTACCATGTTGTATGAGATATGATATGAGATGAGGTATGAGATCAACAACCTGTTACCAATATATTGTGTCCTCACAACCTAACTAGATAACTTTATCTAGATGTTCAATCCACTCCAAAGGGAATAGGACATGAGATGTTTGAAAATGCGTATTTAATGTACCTGGTTATTTAAATGTTTTAAGTAATATATTATGTAATAGGAATAATTTTCCTAGTAGTTTAATAATTGTGGTAATTTTATTGCACATGATTTATGTACGTAATTTGCAATGTTATGGACCACTTGTTTGAGATATTTATAATATAATCAACTCATCTTCAATGTATGACTCATAGATTTTAAATGTATATTTAAAGACATATTAAAATAATAGTAACTTGAAACTAACATTTAAACTAAAAATGTTTGGATTACAAAATTTATATTTAATAAGTGAAATGAAATGTTACTATTATTTCATGTGCAATGAATTTGTATAAATATTATTTATATTGACAGTTGTGATTTAATGTACGAAACTCTTAAGATGAAGTATTCTAATTATTCCTGTATAATCTTATTTATTAATCAAGTAAGTACAATCTAGAGCTTACAGAATAACTATATTATAAACTTTCAACAGTAAATTATTGGGAAGATATTATTCTTTGAGAAAGGAATAATTTCATATATTGTTTTCAATTGTACAAGTATCTTACTTTATTAAATGTTGAAAAATATATCTGAAACTGATTTTCTTAAAATTATATGTCTCTACTGTTGTATATTTGTACTTGGGACTTTTTATGTGTATGTTAAATTGTCATGTATTTTACTAGTAGTTTGTTTATAAGACTCAAGTTATAAACAAAGTTGCCAGGGTATATTTTTTCCAATAGTCCAATCTAAAAGCACAGGCTGTGTTTGACTATTATTATACCAACAGCATTTATAAGTCATATTTATATTTTAATAAGATAGGTGTTATTATTATTATTAAGTTTATATTCCTAATTAAACTATTGTACCACCAATTTTACTGTAAAGTAGCTGTTGTGAAGATCACATGGGAAATTGAGTTTTTGTACCTAACCAATTAAACTTCAGTAAGCACCTTAACAAGTTGCTGAATTTCATTAAATGAAATATTCATTTATTTAAAACAAAAATAATGTATAGATTCCATAGCCAATGTATTTTTTGTCTAACATAGATTGATAAGCTACTTTGAGTTATATACCTGGATTCACAAGTATTGTAAGCATTTATAATCATACTCATACATTTATATTTCAGTAAGTATTAATAGTACTTGTATTAAACTAAGTTTTGAGTCAGTTTCAATGCAATTTAGCACATGTTCCGTCCTGTATGTTAATATTAAAAAAGGTGAAGTGTCAATCTGCATATAAGAGAATGCTTCACCAGTCACGCTACTTAAAATAATTATATACTCAATTAAGTTTTAATACCTTGAAAATGTATTTTTCTTAATATTGCACTAATTTTGCTCACTGTTGTGTCAAATGTTTATAATAATATAAAATAAAGCTCATTATTACGAGTTTTGAGATGTTTGAACTCTGTTGCTATTCAGGAATAGCTAATCCTTCGGCTATTATAAAAATGCGACAGCAAATAGAAAAGTAATTGAAGGGTTAAATGCCTAATAATAATTATAATGGTTTGTAGATTATGTGTGTATGTAAATTTTGAAAATATTATACGTAAGAGAACTATTATATAACTAAATTATTTTTTGTGTACCAAAAATTTTAATAAATAAAAAGACTATGTTAATATTTACATTTTATTTCACGTAACAATGGACAATATTTAATATACAGTACCATATTGTTTTTTAGCCGCCTTGCAATGAATTCATTTTTTATACAGGTAGAATGGGCCCTGTCTTACAGGCTAATGAATTCTCGTACGTTATATTACTATAAAAACTACACCACTAAAACCACTTACAAATATTACATAAATTAATACTCAGGTTATTTTAACCACTAATCAGTCAAAAATAAGTAAATTTTATCAAAAAGGTCTAGATCAAAAGAGGTTTTGTACACGATAAAACATTTTACTTAAAGTACATAATAAATAGAGTGAAGGAAATTTATGCCAGAAGTTTCTAACATTATTTTAATTCTCAAGCACTAGTAAACATATTTAAGTGTTGAGAATATATTGAAGGTTACTTCTTGCTTTACTGAACACTATTAAATATGTTCAGGAAAAACTTTCAATTGTTTTTCTCGTCAATAAATGTCGTCATCCTCGTAGCATTCCTGGGCGGGATAGCCATGCTTCCATTTTTTATAACTCAGGAAACCGTCAAAGCCGAACACAATAATACCGAAAATACTCAAGATCTGTTAACAAAATAAACATAAAACACGATTTGAAACCTTTACGAAGCATATTCACAATTATATCAGCATGGTTGTTTTTAAGAGATCAATTGGGAAGGAAAATTATATTGAAATGGTGCTATTGCTACTTGTACGTGTAATGCACAGAATTCCATCAAGTAGTAGTCGTTTTTTACGTTTCATAATCTGGGGAAAAGTGATCTCTCATTAGCCATAACTGGCTGGTCAGCCAAACCGCAAAATGATATAAATATGCCTTCACTTTCGGAGTAGATTGAATCTCGGAGACTTCAAATCTCCTTGGTCACTTAGCATTCATATTGGAATGGTGGACCATTAGAACGGCAACTATTTCGATGTTCGGAGATGAGCATTCAAGCCTCTGACTACCCCACCATAATAAAAAAAGGGAGTGTGTATACACAAGTCGTGAAGCGTTGTCTATTTCGATGTTCCCAGGGGCCCAAGTCCACTAATGCCTTTTGCAAAATATCAATTGAATATCATACCAGTACTAGTGTGAAGTTAGCAGTGGATAAGCAAAAGTGTCAAATTTCGCCATTTTCAAAGCGAAATTTGCGAAATCGTTTTTTTTTTTTTAATTCTTTATTAAGCCTTTCACCACTAAGGTTATGTCGGCTGAAGTGCAAACACTGATGCCACGGCGTTTGAACTTCTTGTTATTCCATCGCCATGGTTACCCCAACGCCGCCAGCCGCTACAACCGAAGAAAAACGAAATCGATGCTCCAATTCCTTGCTCTTTTCCTTGTTCTTCGGTTCATTCCAGTTGAGGATCCAAATCTTATCGCAAAGCGAACATATTTAGCCAGTTTGGCATAACAATTGACTAAATATTCAGCCGAAAATAATTATTTGTATTTTCAACTTTCACTGAAATTTGCGAAATCGTTATGCTATCAATGCTGAAATTTGACACTTGCTAATCTACTACCAACTTCACCCTATTACTGATCTGATATTGAACTGCGTTTGTGTTAAAACGCATTAGTAGACACCATAAAGATTGAAAAGACGTAATGAGTAAAACTCACCAGAATAGCAATACCGGGGCCGCCAATGAAAGCTGCAAAGACGCCGGTGAACAGGAACCCTAGGACCACCACGAAGCAGAAGATAAAGTGCACCTTGTTCCAAGGCCAGTGCACATACTTCTCCACTATATGGAGGATCCAGCACACGAGGAAGATCACAGTGCCGATCAACGCCAGGATGTAGAACACGTTGTAGAATATGGCAACCGTTAACACTTTAAAGGCCCAAATCACGATGAGACACGTAAGGAGAACCAACTGCAAGATACACAGTGTTAAGTAAAAAAATTGTGTGATACAGGCTCATGTCACCTAGTTAGGTATATTGTTAACTACGGGATAAACTGATGAAGGATTATTGTGTTAATTAACTAGTAAGTACAGTAGAGCTACCGTAAGTATAAACTGGCCAAAATTAAGAAGTAGGCAATGATCGAGGGTATGAATGTCAGTGAAATTATAGTGGAGCTTCATAACACATATAAATGTGTTATGTATTGGCTTTTTAAAATTCCTATAGGTTTATAAGGACATAAATTATCTGGTACTCTTTATTAGTTGGCGCTGGGTTCGAATCCCGGAGAATAAGGTTTTTGATTTTCGATGTATATATTTTTATCCAAATTGTGCGGAATATTACGTTAAGGGAAAACTTCTTGTTCCCCAAACAGGTATGACCTGTACTTAAATATACTCCGTGCACTTAAATATGGTCACGGCTTACTACCTGTCGCATTAAGCACTGACTGTCTCGTCAACACGTGGGTATGAGTTGACTAAAGAATAATTACGTCAACAATCGCGGAGATAGATACTCCAACGTCTGACTGCACCACAAGGGATGTGCGTTTATGACTATAACATTGGTAGGTACGGGTAATTATTGTTTGGCTAGGTGAGAGATGTTACTTACCAGTTGCAGTATCTTCAAGATACCAGGTAGAGAGCACAAATAGCATATATCGCAGTACAGCTCAACCTCTCCACAACAACGATCCTTCGGGTAACCCATGTATTGTCTGTCATAATAGCCAGGAGACGATCTTCTATGACTATGTATTGGTTCAACTGGGCATGGTGGACGACGCCCGTACCGTGCATTATCCCTACTGCCTAGTATTGGAATTACATTATTACGCGACACTGCAGGATCCAGGCAGTTGTGTTTCGGAGGAGTCCTGGCGGCAGATGAATGCTGCACCTTCACCCCCGTGCATTCTGGCGAGCAGCCGGTCGTCTGATTCTGGGCAGGTTTGGAGGGTAATGGCTTATTTGCAGAATCAGTGCTTGATCGGTCGCCGGATTGTTTTGCATCTTTTTTAGAGAGACTTCTTTTTCTGTCAGCAGACGATTGTCTGACCCTTGATGGACTGGACACAGACCCTCTGGTTGAACTTCTGACTGACTCATTGACAGACGCTTCTTTCCTTGGCTTTTGGGTCTCTGATGTAGATTTTTCAGACCCTTTGATAGATTGATGGGAACCCGGAGGAGACGTGGATGTAGGCGTGCCTTCTTTAGAAGGAACCGTCATCCTAGTTTAAGACTCTTTTAGGTCTCTTGTGTTTTAGAATTACTTCGATTTTTTCGTTTTACTCGCTGGTTCTTCGGTCAGGCTTTAACAATAATGAATCATAAATTCAAATATATGTCCATATAATCTTGACTTTGTTAAAGAAAGAAGCATAAAATTTATGAAAATAGTAATTTGGGATATGATTAAGTGCAGCTGTGGCAGCTGGCTAGAAGAAGAAATGTTCACTAGAATGAATTAATTAACTAGAAGGTGGCAAGAATGCTAATCAGCTGCCGATCTTTTCGGCATGTCGATGGAGACGACTAAGGGACTAAATAAATAAATTAAATAATTATTTTAGCAGAAAAATAAACTTAGATACTCACATAAAACTTTAGATTTTTATGGCAAATAGCATGTTACTACTTAAATCACACAAATGTATTTAATTTTACTATTAATTTGCATTACAGACAAATAATTAATGTTTTCATTAAAATTTGGAATTATCAGACTATGAAAATAAACATCAAAATGTGATAGAAATATCATAGAGTGTAAGTGACTGAATATCATAGTGAAAATAATTTGTAGCCGATACATTACAAGGAACAAGTTACAATCATAATATTGGATTTATTATTAATAAGATGGGGATCCATGATCTCTTCCGACCCTTCTACAGAGAACCGGGCGTGATGTGTATGTATGTATGGATTAATTATTGTTCTTAACAACTAATATGATCGTCACCGATTCAGAAGAATGAATATGTTAAAAGTTCATAATAACAGCTTATTAGAATCAAAGCCCTGGTAAGAGCAATCAAAAAAGTCATTACGATTGGAGGCTATAGAGACCTATGGCTTTTGATACTCCAAACTAAATTTAGAGATCCCGCCATATAAATTGGCAGTTGGGGGCGTCGCCACAGTCGCGTAATTCAGTGTTACCAGTAAACACGCCAAAACTAGCACTCACTGTGCCATACGGCTCGATACATTATAGGTTTCATTTGTAACGGTCTTTCGTTGCAGAGCTATAAACTCAAATAAAACAAATTAATATATCAAAGTCAAAATATGTTTATTAAACTATTTCAAACATGATTAATAATTAACGGGACTTATCCTTCATATTAAATATTACATATATTATGTGTTCCTTCACTCTGTCCGCAATAGACCGTTTAGACTGTCCGACGTAGGATTTCCCACAGCTGCAATCAATCTTATACACACCCTTATATTTTATATCATGAGTATAAATCGCGAATCTCTTAAAACTATTATTTAAAACATTACACTGAGCATTGTCTTTACATATTTTTTACCGAGGTTAGATCAGCGGAGACCCTTGGAGAAGAACTAACAAGAAACTCCAGAAATCAATTTATTATAATCACCCTTAACAAACATAAAAATTACAAAGAGTGGGCAAAAAACACAACGCTGGTAATACTAAATTTACCTTTCATACAAAATAACACGCAATGGCGGAAACGTCAAATTTAGTTCTAAGTTTGGCTACTGCCACCTTATGTGGCGGGTACTCTACCGCACGAATACATTTCGCAAAAAATGTTTTATGATCTTCTTCTTTCCATTCGTTCAACACAGCGGGAGACATTACTGAAACCTTGGTTGTGTAGAGAAACCATTACCGCTATTGTAGGAATTATTATTATTCTCAGAATATTATGTCAGTCAGTCATGCAAATTCAGTTTATCGCTCAACGAAAAGAGAACTGAATTTGCGAAATTGTTGTATGTAAATAATTACATTTGAATATATTATTATTGTGTGATGGGCAATAGTGACTGGAGGCCATTCATTTACGGTGGCTTAGCATCGATAGTCGCTGAATTTGGTGTGTATCTTCTAAATAAAATGATTTAAAACATATTTACATAACCTCAAAAACTTATAATTTTACATTATCAGGAACGTTTCCTATTGATACAACCAAGACAAGACTTCAAGTTCAGGGCCAAAAAATCGACGCTCGATATGTCGAACTACGATATACTGGAATGGTGGACTGCCTGGTTAAAACTTCTCAACAAGAGGGAGTAAAGGCACTTTATTGTGGGTGAGTATACGACTAGCAATCTCCAATTTATATAGCAACAATTGTAGCTTGTTGTAGTTCCATATAGCTGTAAGCAAAACTTTTGTCACATAGGAGTTAGGACGAATTTAAGAACTTAGGTAGCTGAACCATTGCCTAGAAAATCTAAGACATTTTAGGAGGATAGTGGCTGTTTATGAACACATACATTCACATCTCTTAGCATAGATTGAACCTCAGATATATTATTGTAATATTTCCATAGTTTCTTTTAGGATAAGTATTAGGAGCTTAGTAGCAATAATATAGAATTTTGGTTAAAGAGCGCTAACCTCTCGCCCAATAAACACCATTGACCTTTAGTTTCTTGACATCTTCTATGACATGCTAGCATGTAAGGCAGCTAGTTAGCATTTTATTTATGTCTAAGCAATGTGGGGACATCCAAACTGCAATATTATGAATATGATATGGATTGTACATTGTGATTAGAATATAATCAAACATTCTATTCTGTTCTAGATTAGCACAGATAAATCTCATTGTCACATACTTTTTTGCTTTGATTCAGTATAAATATATCAATCAAATGTTATGATGTCAAGAAAAGTGTAAACATGCTCTTATGACCTTGTCTTTATCTTATTTGCACAAGTTACTAATAATGTCTCGTTTGTTTTGTTTTTGCTATTACAATAAAAGATAAGTGAATTATTATCTTATCCTGGTCTGTCACATACATGTGCTGTCTGGGATCCAAGCGGATTTGGGACTAAAATAAGGGTATCATTTAAGCTATCACCAATTTAATTAGTTTTGTGTTTCTTAAATAATAGGGTTTGTCCTCAAAATAGTAGATCTGTCACCAAAATGTAGTCACCAAACAATGCAAAATCAGTTCCATAATAAATCACCTAAAATCCTGAGATATAAGGTCTAGTACCAAATAAATGTTTTTGTATGTATTATAATAGGTGTGTCCTAATAAGTATTTAAGCAAACTAATTTAAAGAGATCACCAATAAATCATATTATGTTACTAGAAAATTGCATTAAGTGCAAATAAAAACCTAACCTAACCTAACCAGTTAAGTGATTAATAATATATAATCGTAGTATAGAATTAAATAATTATATGTATAAAGGATCATAATAATGATTTCATGTATAATGTAAGAAATTTATTAAGTAGTAAATAGTAATTAAGTATTAATTTGGTAGTATAATAAAACTGCACTATATGAGTATTCATGTTAAAAAAAACCTACCTAACCTACTACCCATCGTTGAGGCCGGATTGGTCAATTTTTAAAGCGCGCCAATTTGTCTCCGCCGCTTTGATCATTTTTTCATTAAAATTATAAATTGATGTATTAAATTGGTAACGAATACTATTAATTTAATATCTGAACGAAATAAAATGTTACTACTGTATTGGTGACAAAATTCAAATAAAAAGGAGTCGCAGTCAGGGATCGATAATCGATTTATTTGGTGACAGAGCTACCATTCTGAGCACAGAGCTATTATTTAAGTAACAAAACTGTTATTATAAGAACGAAGTTTATATTCATGTAACGCAATATAATTTTATTGGTTATAGATCTCTTATTTTACACATATATTAACATTAATTTGATAATTCATACCTGGGAACAATTTTTGTTTATCTGAGAACGAAAATATTTCGTGGCGATAGATCTATTTATTAGGTGATACAACTTGATGACAAATATAAATTTTGGTGATAGAAAATATAGTTCCCCTAAAATAATATATAGGTGTATTTTTAGTTTCTAAGCTTATAGTTAGTTCTGAAATGTAAAGTAGAGGTGGATTTGATCATTCGATAAAATCAATTACACATACATTACCCAAAATAAATTACAACTATGTCTATTAAATATCTATGAGATATAGGGAAAAAAAACATTGTTTTGATGCACAGCAAAGCTAGCATATATGAAGAATACAGGTTAAAACAAAGAAAGTCATTAAAAATGCAATATTAAGTTAATAATGCTATATAGTATATCTAATATCAGTCCAAGATTCACTGTATAAAATGTAATAGCGGGATCTCTTCTACATGATAAGTAAATCACAGTAACCATACTAATATCTTGCAGAATATGGCCAGCAGTGTTGAGACAGGCGTCATATGGGACAATAAAGTTTGGCACCTACTACTCGCTCAAGGGATGGCTGGGACGCAACGGCTACCAGAGCATGGCAGTGGACACAGCGTGTGCCGCTTTTGCTGGTGGCCTCTCCAGTGCGATAGCCAACCCCACTGATGTGGTGAAAGTTCGTATGCAGGTGAGGGAGGGTAACAGTTGGGTAATAATGCAACTGACTGATTAATTTATTAGAAGTATGCTATTCTTTTGAATATAAGTGTTAAAGTTTATATTATTAATTGGTACCAGCTGATAAAGGATGTAATAGACATACGAAATACATGCAAATATTTTTAAAACCACACCACATTACCAGCAATAATTAAAAGCAGCCAGTTTTATCTTTTATTTCATTGTTTTTTTAGTTTTCATCAATATAGTAACATCATGTGCTTAAATTGTTGGAATGTCAATGATAACTCTCTAAGTATTACATTATAATTGTAGAATTATAACTAATTCTAACGATGTACCATTCCGTCCTAGGTAGGAGAAGAGAAGCGCAGCGTGATGCGTTGTTTCATTTCAATATACGCGGCAGAGGGCGTTCGTGGGTTATTCCGCGGCGTAGCGGCGACCAGTCAGCGTGCAGCGATTATCGCAGCGGTGGAACTGCCAGTCTACGACGCGTGCAAGCGCTACCTATCGCCGACGTTGCGTGACTCTCCGCCCAATCACTTCATCTCTAGCTTAGCGGCGAGTCTGGGTAGTGCGGTTGCTAGTACGCCTCTTGATGTGGTTCGGGTGAGATATAGTTTAGTATGTGTATGTGCTAGGTGTGTAGCGTAATGGTAGTGGAAGTCGGATTGTTATCGTTGAGATGACTAAGGTATTAAAGCGTTATATCTATGGTAACGATGAACAGAAAAGCATGGCTGAATGGTTAATGGAAATAAGTGAGGCAAGAGTGATATATCAGATTAGTCAAGGTGTTTACTGAGAGAATGTTCCTACCTTGTTATGTAATTCACCATATTTGTTTACTAATTTACCTTATTGATGGTTGTGTAACTTGTATTCATTTAAATACAATAACAGCCCTTTTAGCTATGATCTGTTACCTTGCAGCAGATAGAAATATGTGAATGTATGTTTTCTAGACGCGGTTAATGAACCAGCGCAAGTTGAAGGATCACTCCATGGATAACAAGATCTACAAAGGCACAGTTGACTGCTTTATCAGGGTGAGATTTCTATGTTTATTAATAGTCTGTGAATGGAAACCCACTGAGATATCACGACCACGCCAATAACTTCTTGGGTGGTTGGAGTTTGCCATCATTAACACTACAATAGGCCGTACTCAATATAGCGAATGGTGTCCTATGTGCAGGCCAGTAGTAAAGTCCGTACTTTAACCCTTATGTACATGAGATTAAATCTGATACATTCACATCACGCCTGTTTCCCTATAGAGAGGTAGGCAGAGATTACAGATCCCCATCTGGCCCGATCCTGACAAACCACTTTCGCTTCCTTGACACTCACACACACTCTGCGGTTATATCAACTTCGTGCGTCCCTTTCTACAACATGTTGTCTCTCTGACTGTCATGTCTTCAACTTCATGTTTTAGTAGGTATATTTTATTACAATAGCTATGACCGCAGATAGAGACTTCGTACGTTATTCAACATGTCGTACCTATATCTGATTGTCATGTTTTATTGGGCTAGCCCATGGAGTAATTATTAAGAGTGGGCCTTACGCAATGTTTGTATGGAAACTAGCGTGGCATTACGCGGGGTGAAACGAAGTATACGGGATTGAGGGGAGATATTACAACCAATCAAAACACGGCATCGGCCAATCAGATCAGGTATCTTCTTTCTACTACACATTTTTAGATTCCGCACCAATTAAAACACGCCATTTGGACTCCGCACCGCGTAACGGGGACCGCTCCTTACGCCGGGTCCTCTTTATATTTGGTTCGTGGGCTAGCCCTAGGTAACCGCCTTTACACCTCACCCACAAACATATGAAGTTAATATATATGACTTTGAGAGGGTTGCCATGCGCTACGTATGTTACGAAATGAGTTAATCTCTCTGTTTGTTTTCTTATGTACTTGTACCCATGTGTTTTGTTACGTTATGTCACAGATAATATAATACTATGTTATGTTATTTTTTTTTGTTACTTCAATAATGTCGAAAGGTTCTCCTGTTAGGACATTATTGTACATTTATGGAAATAAATAAGTAAATATATGTATGTGTTTGTACAGACGGTACGCAGTGAGGGCGTTGCAGCCCTATACAAGGGCTTCGTGCCCACCTGGCTGCGTATGGGCCCTTGGAACATCATCTTCTTCCTCACCTACGAGCAGCTGAAGCAGTTCTACTGAAGCTCCCGCCTCTACTTTTGTGAGTATGGCAACACCAAACATAATGTATGTTTTGTGAAAATTCAATATTTGTTAGCTCAATTGATTGGCTAAAATTTCTGAGGTTTTGTCCACACTGAAAGGGATTAAGGGACGTGAATGCTTCTATTTTTATACCTTGTTATTTATCTATTTAATAAAGCCTTGCGCTTAGTGTTTGTATCACTAGTGATGTTTTATGATGTCGTGATTCCTACGAATAGGCTTATTTCCTCAAAATATTGCTTCACCATATGCTCTTATTACCTCAAGTATCATAATACTCTAACACATGCCAACAAATAAGGCTACTCTTTCTTATATTTTTATTTATTTCTTAAATCCATGCCTTTTTGGTGATTGCAGAATGGCGATTTTGGCTCGGTGATAGAAAGGACATCTAGTCATCGTCGGTTCCTGTACAGTAGTGAATAAGTAGACAATTCTCGTGGTTTGACCACCCTATTTTAGATAAATCTCTTTTTTTCGAACGTGCTTATTTTCGATGCATTTTCATCAAAACTGAGACATATCAATAGCGGTAAGACTGTTTTGTAGGTATATACGTGCAATGAATTTAGGTATAACCTTATTCAATATCGAAAGTAATTAACATCGCTTTGCTTATAATGATCATTAAAACATACGTCATTTTGTTAATATGTAGGTTTAAGCAAAGGAGTATTACCTACTCGTAGGTACATAGTGATCTGTAAACAACAATGTTTTGTAAAAACGACATTGATCTAATATATGTATATTATTGTTCACAGCTTATATGTGAAGTGTTATTACCCAGGGATACCTATTTAAGGTTTCTTAAGGGCTGACCTGTATTTAATTAATACATAATATAGGAGGACAAAGTCGTAAATAACTCACAATTTTGTAAACAACAACTAGAATCGAAAACAATAATGTTATTCTGAACTCTGCCTCTTGTAACAGGTATTTAACATTTATATTCCAGTTACTCAAATTATATAAATTTATTAAATATACTGAATCTTGTGGTACGTAAAGTCAAATATTTAACGGTCAATTTCATTGTAAAGTCATACATAGAACAGCAAATTTATACAAAAAATGATATTAAAGTGTGTACTACTTAATTATGGTATTAGAATTGTCATAAAGGCATTAATTTTTAAGCTTTTGATTTGTACAGCTTGTAGATATTTAGATAGTGAGTTAAATAAATAGTAATATGTGCATTTCAATATTAAATAGGTATAATATATCTGTTTTTGTTCAAATATTTAAACCTACTTTGCCGTACCTAATTAATCACAGTGTTTTATTTTTATTTATCCAAAGCTCAGATGAAACCAAACTAGAACATGTAGTTCAATAATGATTCCATTATTGACACTAGATATTACCGTCATATTTATGTATTAGTTCTTTGCTTATTTTTATGTTTTGTGTTCAGTCTAATTATGACTTAATTAGGTTACGAAATAATTTCATATAGTAAAAAAATACACAAAACTTCTTTGACTTCTGCTGTATCTGTAGGTAGAAATATGTATATTTCTAGAAATACGAGACATTCGTCCAGTAGTCGATAGGCTGAAGAAGAATAATGTAGTTATCTATTAACCAAAGAATTACGCAAGAAGTAAAAGTATTTACATCATTTACTATTATTCTGTAAGACTAGTTTAAAACTAGAACCTGTGTAATAAATATTTTCAAAGCATTTACATACTTAAATTATTACTAAAATATGTGTTACTCGTATCACTATTTTATTCGCCTGTCTCAAAGTCGTAATATTAAATAAGTGTAAAAAATGCATTATTAGAGTACCCGCCACATAAGGTGGCAGTAGCCAAACTTGGAACTAAATTTGACGTTTCCGCCATTGCGTGTTATTTTGTATGAAAGGTAAATTTAGTATTACCAGCGTTGTGTTTTTTGCCCACTCTTTGTAATTTTTATGTTTGTTAAGGGTGATTATAATAAATTGATTTCTGGAGTTTCTTGTTAGTTCTTCTCCAAGGGTCTCCGCTGAACTTCTTCTTCTCAATCGTTACGCTCTTATCAGAGCGGTCGTGGTCTTCATGACGTGGCATCTTGAGCAGCCGAAATGGTTAGTGAACTAACCTCGGTAAAAATATGTAAAGACAATGCTCAGTGCCATGTTTGAAATAGTTTTTTTACATACATACATACACATCACGCTGATTCCCTGTAGAGGGGTAGGCAGAGATCACGGATCCCCATTTGTCCCGATCCTGACAGACCACTTTCGCTTCATTGACATTCATACATTCTCTAATACACTCTCGGCGGTTATAGGTACTCCTAACGTCACCTTTTTTCAATATAGCGTCTATCTGACTGTTACATATATGTCTTATTAGGCCGGCCTACGTAACCGCTCTTCCACTTCACTCATATATATTCCTTTTGTCAATATATAGTTTTATTAATTTGTACTTAGATCATAAAATAACTTTCAAAGAGAGCTTATGATAGGGCCTATTTTGAATAAAAATATTTTGACTTTTGACTTTGGTATATTAATTTGTTTTATTTGAGTTTATAGCTCTGCAACCAAAGATCGTTACAAATGAAACCTCAATATAATGTATCGAGCCGTATGGCACAGTGAGTGCTAGTTTTGGCGTGTTTACTGGCAACACTGGATTACGCGACTGTGGCGACGCCTCCAACTGCCACCTTATGGGGCGGGTACTCTATTTGAATTTATTGGGAACTGCATTTCGCCATCTTGTTAAAGATGTCAGTTACATTCAATAGGTGTCAGTTATCTACAAAGAACATTTCATTTACTTATAAAAAGTATTATATAATTCAGAAAAGGTGTTATTCACAACACATGATTTATGCTTTATAGATTTTTAGATTTTACTCTATGTATTAACGCTTTTTGATTAACCAAGAGTCTGTGTTATCTATTTTTTTGTATCATTTCGTAGTATTTGTTACAAGTAGGTTTCTGAATCTTCAAAAAACGATATTCTTATCCAAAAATTGTGTAAGTGTAGCTTGTAAAAGGCATGTTTTAAAACTAAGTTAACGTTGCTTATAAAGTGTATCATATAAAATACTGTAATTATAATGTTTTAGTATTTATGCCAGTAAATTAATCGCATATAATGCACGTAAAAATAGACTACCTATATAAGATGTATTTATTAATATACCTATACGCTATTATATTTCATTATAAACATCCTTGTTACTATATTGCCTATTATTATCTCGTATGGGATCCTTGAGATTGTATAAAAATTATTAGAATGGTAATCTTACCGTTATTTTAATTTATTAATGATTCTCCCACAAATTCGTAAATTTAGGTCTTATTAGATACCAGCCACAAAAATTTAAATCAAAACGCATTTAGAGAATCCTGGAGTCTACCAATTACAGGGCATCCCGAATTTTCATTTTAGGCAATGTATTATATGGAAGTATGATCATAGTTATTTCTGTATCAAAGGTATACCTTGTACCTACTGCTGCCTTAGTTTCAGTTTAATAATCTAATTAATAATTCATTAGCCCTCCATATTAACCCTCTTCCTTATTTTGAAATCTTAAATTGTATTAAAAATTATCTTTATTTTCAAGTGCTTTGTTTTTCGTTGTCCTACAGCTCATGCAGCACCTCTCAATCTGATTGTAAATACATAATGAAATAAAATGTAGAACATTAAGTAAGTGTTATTTGACGCTGTTTTGCCAAATGGACGAAATAAAGTTATTGTTTCAATACTTTTTTTGTTTTATTCTACTTGAGATTTCTATTTACTTTCCCTGCTCCCCGGCGTCTAGAAATGTCTATTAGCAAATGGTCACGAATGTTTAAATTGAAAAATGCATCTTTTTAACAGTAAATTGACGATAAGTGTGACCTAACAAGAGCTGTTTGGTAGTCACTCAAAATAAATAAAAGTTTTTCACTTTAACTTACAAAGGACCTCAACGAGATTCTGTTAAGTATATCGCATTTCTCTCGCTGAAGTAGTGTCTTGAGTGTAATTTAGGGGTGAATTAAATATTTAGAGGTATCCGTATGACAAAGACAAACGCGTTCACAACCGTTAACCCTTATGGAGTAGTCAGAGGTTCAGGCGTCCATCTCCGCGTAGTAATTCTATGGCCACCTCAAACCCACGTGTTGACCAGATAGTCAGTACTCAATGTGACTGGTGGCAAGCCATGTCGCCATTTACAGGCACTAACTATTACTTTTTCGGGGAACAGGTAGGTTTTCTCACGATGTTTTCCCTCACCGTAGTAGAGATCGCGCCACATAAGTTGGCAGACGGCAAAATTGGAACTAAATTTGACGTTTCCGCCGTATGACAGGTAAATTCAGTAATACTAGCGTTGTATTTTTTGGTCACTTTCTTTGTAATTTTTATGTTTGTTAAGGGTGATTATAATAAATTGATTTCCGGAGTTTGAAATAATTTTTTTAATTTATATTTAGATCATAAGATAACTTTCAAAGAGAGCTTGTGATATTTATAATTTTGAATAAAAATATTTTGACTTTTGACTTTGATATATTAATTTGTTTTATTTGAGTTTATAGCTCTGCAACCAAAGACCGTTACAAATGAAACCTATAATGTATCGAGCCGTATGGCACAGTGAATGCTAGTTACGCTTACTGCAGCGACGCCTCCATCAGCCACCTTATGTGGCGCGATCTCTATTCGTCGCATTTCGTAAATGTACATATTTTTATTACGAAGATATACATAGAAATACATTACACTTCATTTCTATTGGTACATGCTCAAGCGGGATTTGAACTCCGTACCCACTGATACCGAGTCAAGTCCTAAATAACTGAGCTACGTCGAATTAACTTAACGCGCATGATTTAATTAATTCGTATTTTGGTTTACAGTAATTTAGCTGCATATCAAAGTATTACATTATCTGTATCCATTTTATTTAGGTGCAAACTTTTTGTATTTTAAGCTTGGCAACATTGTAAAAGGTAACCTTCAAAATCACCTAAAGCAGCTGTGACTGACAGTTTCTCTGACACAAAAACAATGAAATTTTTTCAATAGGTAAATATTTATGCAGTGCGACGCGAAAGAAATATTGCACTGCGTGCTGTGCAAATAAATGCTAAAAATTTAGTGTAAAAAACATACAATTTGTTTTATTATATTGTAGTGATTTTTACGTACTTTAAAGAAAATGGATTATCTAGAAGACAATTCTGCACCACGAGAGTTTCACGTTCGCGAAGATGTTGAGTGCAAAAACGGTTCCTACACCAAATGTCTCCTCTGCCACACACTGAAAAGGAACTTTTATTGCGTAGATTGCATACAGAGCGGAAACTTCACACATTCCTTTTCACCATATTCTGAGAAGTATGTTTACGTTGTAATTTGTTTATATTCACCTAAAATTTTCAGTACTAATTATTTTGTCTGTTTCTAGATTTGCAGAAAAGCAAGCCAGATTGCATCGTATCAAGGTTAATCGTAAGCACGTTCTGGACAGGTGTGAGACGCTACTATCCAAAAAAGACAAACGGGAAAATTTACGAGTAGAAATTTTAGATACTTCAAGAAGAGTAGAGCTTTTAAAATTAGCAATCGAGGATTCAAAAGGAAGAATAGAACAGAAACGGAATCGAATTGAGGAATTAAAGTTGAACAATACTGATAGTTCTCAGAAATTACCAAGGTATGCAAAAAGGGTGGCCGTACTTCAGAAGCATGTGGACGACCAAATGGCTAGAGTTCAGCTTGACGCTAATGAGTTTAACGAAATATCAGAAGAACTGGCTGACAGAAGGAGAAGAACTGCATACCAGCTTATCAAGTACATCTTTCCTGTGTATGTCACCTATGATATGAGGTATGTTTCATTAGCTTATACTACTTGTTGTTAAAATTGATACGGATTAAAATTTGTCATGCACCAATTATCCAATATATTCTATTGGCTTCATGCCTCTTTGTTACCTCTTGAAATATGCCTGGAAGGAGAAAATAATCTGTACAATGAAAGTTTTGATGACATCTGTCAAATGAATTAGGTTACATTTTACAGACTATAGTTATCATTATATTTATGTCATGGGACCAATCAAACTTTTCATTCTTTGATACACCAGTTCTCGTTTGATCACTGAAGTTCCGCAAGAGGGGCATGTGTTGTATCTAGATGGGTGACCTATTAGGTGGTCTGATCTTTTGATATTGTTAACATAAAAATATGTGAAAATCTGCCTATTTCTTGAAATAAGCAATATGTACCTGTCACATTGGATGTTGATTATCAGATAAAAAGACATGCAGTTTAGGTGATCAAAGACCATCACAATAAAACTTAGTTGAAAGTGTACAATACTTGTCGGCCTACTAAAAGGGTTGTGCGATTGTGAAAGAGTGTGTATGTAAAATTGATTTATTAATAACAATTACAGTGACAGCATAGAGGATTTGGAATTCTTGCAAATGGAGCCGCAGCAAGAGCCTGTGCCCCGTGAAAGGCTGCACATTGTAGCGCCTTGGGTGTATGCAGATGGAGACTACCTGCGCAGTGGTGAGTAATATCTCTTTTGACATACAATATACTGTGTACTCTTGTCTCAGAATTCAACTTTTTGGTATTTTTTTACGTACTTAATTTTTCTATATGGAAACTGGGTAGTAAGAAGCGTACATAATGTATTATGAAATTTGATGATTAAACCTTTTATTCAAAGATTTGCATGACAGTATTAGCAATTCTCCAAAGAAATTAATTTCTCGCAACATTGGACCTTTTATTTATTACATAATGTACACAAAATTTTAATTAATTTTTCATTGTACTACTGATTATTTGATAAACACATGGTTTGTCTTTATGACCATAGAATCATAAACTCTATTTTTTGTGGAGATGGACATGTGAACCTGTGACTTTTTACCAATGGTTAATAGTTATAAAAATGTCTGTACTCATATGTTACTTAATTTTCTATTTTTTCTTAATAATGTCCTTTCAGTGGCCATGCATGGAGTGGAAATGGGGACCAATGTGGATGGCAATGTGGGTGCAGCGCTCATGCTGGCAAGCCAACTCCTCATGCTGCTTGCTTGGACTTTGGATGTCTGTCTACCTTACTCATTGTGTCTCAGGTGAGATGGTCAACTGCTCGTTATAGTACTATGTCTCTTTTAATATTGTTAATAAAATAGTAATGTAATTTGAGTTGCTATCATTACATATACTAACGGCTAATTGGCAACAATGAGAAAATTAATAATAAAATAAAATTCTGTGGTATGTATAATGCTAAGGTAAATTAGTGAAGTGTGTTTAATTTACTGGCATAATAAAAAGAAACCCCTATGAATTGGAACTCTTATGGTTTTCTTTGGATCAAGATTGACCTATAAATTGATTGACCTAAATATTTTTGCCTGTGGCTTTCATTAATACTTATTAAATGTGATTTTAATAATTCAAATAAATAGTGTTTATACATTAATATAGATTCACGTTCTTTAATCCTTTTCGGGGTGGACAGAACGTTGGACTCAAAATATCTCCTAGTTCACTTATTAGTATAAATTTTAAGGTTGTAATGTCACATGGAACATTGTGACTGGTTGCTATGCAGTATAACGCCCAAAATATTCCATTTACTCCTAGTCCCTTATTTGCCTCAGACATGCCGCGATGAATGACAGCTACTTTACCATTGTTTTTACGTCCCAGCTAGCACTTAAAAAGTGTAGTTATAGGTTATTATATTTTTATTTATTTATTTAACTCTTTATTGTACACATAACACTTAAACAATATACACATAGGTGATGGAAAACTTAATTGTTATGCACAATTGGCGGCCTTATTGCTAAAGCAATTTCTTTCAGGCAACCGCAGTATGGATACAGTCACTTGAGACGACCAAATTTTTTTTGCTTTCTGTTACATAAAGGGAGTCGTGGTGCGTGTCACATGCAGCGTCGGTTTGTGCGTCGTCGGCGTGGGTGTGCGCGCGCGTCATTCCCCCGCCGCTTCCCCCCGCGGACCCGCGACTTCACCCCCTCACGCCCCTCCACACGCTAGCTAGCGCCATCTCTCAGAAGCACCCTGATATTGGCAGGTGAGTGATAAGTGTTACTACAAGATGGAGAACAGAAGAGTGCATGAAAATGTAATGGATGTGAGTGAGGCGAGAGATTTGTTAGGATTGGTCAAGGATAGCGAAGTCGATAGTTTCTGCCTATCTAAGTAGAGGCGTGAATATAATCAATGTATGTATGTACTACAAGATAAATCTTATATGCAGTAATAGTTTTAAAAAATCCAAACTCGAGTCTCATGTTTCTGTGGTTGCATAGAATGTAAATAGATTCGTTCTTTCTGAGATGTCGAATAAGTAAACCTTTAGCATACATATAAATTGTATAATTATTAAATGTGATTAAAATTTACATATCTAAGCTTATGTACATATTTTATGTGAATATTTGCACTGACTTCTACACTCTTTATTCTTTTATACTAGTATCGACCCACATTTTCCCGTTGTTATTAAACCAATTTGAACAAGAACAAAGCCATTGGCCCAACCGAATTAAGATCCCTCTCACACTTTGTTGTTATCGTAAAGAGTTTATTAAAAATGTATACTTCTTGTTGCAGAGTTGAAGGTTGGTTGCGGGCTGAAGTGGCAGAAGTGTGTATGCAGTGGCTGCAGCGAGTGCCAGCGCAGGAGGAGCCAGCCCCAGAAATGGAGGCAGAGCACTTGCACTGGCCAGATGGGGGACACCAGGCCCCGGTGAGTAATAAGCAGCACCCTTAGATAATGATAACATTAAGATAATTGAAATCAAAATGAAGGGTATTAACAGTGTATTCGCGTTAAGAAAATAGTGACGTCATAATATTCAGACGTTAAACTGGCTAATGAGACGTGAGTGAATGAGAAAACAGTCACATTGACCAATCGCAGACAACCGTTGTCACGTCTCATTGGTCAAATCGTTTGGGTAATGATGACGTCACTATTTTCTTAACGCGAATACACTATAGGTATTTAATAAATGACGTGTCCCAACTAAGTCTATTCTATTAGGATTTTAGTAGCAAACAAAAGCTTAGATTGTTGGTTATTTGGTTGTGATTCAATGTTTTTTGAACTAAAAACAAATTACAAGTCTCATAGTTTTTAGCGTAGGATTCATCATAATGGAAAAGAGGAAGTTGTTATTTACTGTACCAAATAAAAAATAAATATTTTAGATATGCTATGATAGCTTTGATATTAATTACGGCTAAAGATACGACGTCGAAATATAATGATAATGAATACGTCGCCACATTTTAAGTAACATTTAATTAGTTTAATTTATAGACATAACACACCCACATCTGTTTATAATAGAATAATAATACAAGTAATAACTATGTATAAACTAATACTTCTTTATTTCAGGAGGAACCACCAACCGCGGCTGCTGACATGGCCACCTCCCTCATCACATCAGCTGCTACCTCCTTAGCCAACCTCTGGAAGGGATGGGCTCGGTGAGGAAATATGGAGGAACTACTGTAAAGAGGGAATCGAAGACTACCTCAAAGATCGTGTAAGAATTAGAAGCAAAGAAAGATCATACTTGTCTCGGAAGTTGAATATAATGGTACTGGTTGATTTATGACTTGATAAGTCTATAGTGACTTAGTATGTGATGAAATTGGGTTACTGGATTGAGGATTTCTCAAATGGGTGTACGTAAGGACTCTTAGATCTTGAAAAGCTATTTGTTTGAGGCTCTAATTGGATGGTTATCAACCCATTGTTCAAATCAACAATCAAACAATTGTCCCGAACAGGTTAGTGCTTGTAAATGACGACATCGCTTACCACCTGTCACATTAAGTACTGACTATCTCGTCAACGCCTGGGTTGGAGGTGTCCATAGAATTACTACCTTCGCAATTGCGGAGATGGACACCTGAACCTCTGACTATCCCGCAAGGGTTAATGGTCGTGAACATGTTTGGTTTTTTTTGTCCAAATTAAACCACGTACTTACACGTACTTTTGTGTGGCAAAAGTGTAAATTAGATAGTTTCTATCAGTGATTTTAAAGTGATTTGAATACATTTACCAATTAAAGGTATTAATTAATTGTAGGTAGTTTAAATGAATTCTTATGTAATACTGTATTTTATTTTAAGTTTTGTGTTGGACTCTGTGAAGAATTCTACAAAATGATAGTACCAAAAAGGTATATAAATCAATCGCGACATAGTTATAGCGGTTTTTTTTAATTCAATTTAGTTTATTTTAGTGGAAATTTTTTTTACAATTACAACACTTTTTTTTTGTTTCTTTAATATGCTATTCACCACTAAGGTTATGGCGAATTACAACACTTAAATCGTCGAAATTTTTATAGCTACGTATCAGAAGAACTACTCAAACACAATATATACATTTTTCAAACAATGTGATTAATAAATAAAAACGAAATATTATACATAAAATCTTTCCAATAATTTTTTGCCTTGGTTGTGTTTTCTATATTCAGTTTCTGAAATATTTTTTGTGAATCATTGTTTTAAGAATTGAATGATTGAAATTTGTATAAATGTGAGCGTTTAGGACTATGTAAATACTGATAATGTACCTGAGATATGTCCATGATTTTTGTGATGCTGATGTATGTTAGTCGATAAAATAAAAAAAACTTTTAATAACATTTTGTGTTTTTTGTAACTTAAGCATAACTAAACCTTTTTACGCGAAAAACATTACCAATAAGCACTAAGACATCTTGCTTCGCATTTGTAGAGATGCATATGCCATTTACTACTTCGCAAGGAATAATCGTCGTGAATTGTATATCATATAAGGTAAAGTCATTTATGTTGCTACATCCATACATACTCATCCCGCCTTAATCCCTGTAGGGGGGTGGGCAGAGATCATGGATCCCCATCTGTCCCGATCCTTTTCGCTTCACTGACACTCACACACCTCATACATATTTTGAAATGTTGCTATGGATTCTTTTGTTACATAAAACGTAAGACGTTGGTGGTCTCCTATCTAGCTCCTCACTAAAGCTTCTCATTGCTGAGATAAATGTCTATGTCTTACTTTATAACGTATCTTGCTTGTCTATGTGACGGTAATTTGACAGTGGACCAACAATACCGCAACCGCAATAGACAAGCCGACCTATCGACAACAACAACCCCAAACGTTTTTCGTTTGGCCGCGAGACAACGTGAATAGTGAAGTGAGTCTACTCATCTGGTGATTATAGTTCCACTGCACTGGTGGAGTCCCTTGAAGCAGCAGCAGGATATGCAGGTTTCAGTCAACCACTGAATACAACCGCTTACAAAATGGAAGGAAAGGTAACTATTTTATTGTAGATTATAGGAAATGTAGATATTTACTACAACTTGTGATGGCCAGGGAAAGATCACGGAACACGCTCTTCTATCGATCCGAATAACTTCCGATCCTTTGAATACATGTGAATAAATATACAATTTAGAAACTGTCCTAAATAGAAAAGTTTACAAGCATTGTTTAATCGGCATCTGACCAATCAAACAATTATTCCGTTGGAATTAATTTGAACCTAGGGAAAACTTCTGCTGAAATGTATGCTTTTGGAAGGAAAAAAACTATGAATGCCCTAAGGACCTTTTAATGTTCTGTTACTTTATTCTGGACAGAATTAAAGGCTTCTAATGTCAGTCAGTCAGTGTCTAGGACTCGGTAAGTCATACTTACAATACAGTTATAAAATCCCGTTTCGTTTTGTCTAGGGAGTAGAATGCCCCGCTGCGAGGGCGTCCGCGGGATGCGCGGGAGGGGCAGCCCCAGCCCCAGGGGTCGGGGCCGCCTCATCGCTGCATGTGCTCAAAGAGGTTCGGCGAATCTATGAAGAACGGCTCAAAGCCACCGAAACCAAAGTGGGCATTGAAAAGCTACAGGTAATTTATTATTACACACATAAGTTACTTGCGGTATTCCAATCGTAGATAATTAGGCTCACTTACTACATTGATCTTCCGCAAAGGAGACGTCAGATGGATGTTACAGTTGCAGGTGACCTTGCTGCGCTCCTTCGTGGACGACCTGGTGCAGCAGAACTCGCTGCTGGTGAGCGTGGTGGAGGAGCTGGAGACGGAGGCGACGTTGAGGCTGGCGAGCGAGCGCCGTCGCAGCAACGAGGTAAGGGCGGGCTCCTACTCCTTGTGACTCCGTTGACGATAACGAGCGTGGAATGAATGTGCGTCTGCGCAGGTGCAGCGCGCCTGGAGCGTGGTGCGGCGGCGGGAGCACGACCTGCGCTCGCTGCTGAAGGTGCTGCGCTGCCTGAGGGAGTTCGAGCCCGCATCGCAGCACACCATCCACTTCCACGACCTCACCGCGCAAGACATCTTCGGCGCCGCCGGCGACTGGTGAGCGCCTTCCCTCCATCCCTTTTCTAGACCACATAATTGTTTCTTTGGTCTCTTTCATATGAGAAAACAGTATTCTTTGCCGTTGTACTTAAATAACAAACTGAACTTTTACTTATTGATTTGTTGCTTTCGATTTACTAATCTCATAATTGACTCCTGGTCTCTTGTTTCTCAAAAGTAAAGCCGATTTAGTTATGAGTGCGTAAGTGTGATTGTTGAGGTGTGTGGAACTGAGTGGTTTGTTGCGCTGTCGGCAGGGGCGGCGTCGGCAAGCAGCCCAAGCAGAAAGAGAGCCGGTCGCGCTCCTGCACCCGCAAGGACTCCCAACCCAGATGATCTGCGCAGACGACACTCCTTCGACGCTTCGTATTGTTATTCGCGAGCCATTTTTGTTAAATCTTTTATGTTCGTAGATAATGTACTTCAATTTTGTAACTTCTTACTGCTTTAGGAAATATATCTTTTAGACTTTATAGTTGAACGTATTTTATTTCATAGGAGTAGTAGATTTTTAGTGGTGGTATAATTATCTAATATTATTGAACAGAACCTAGGATCTTTTGTTCTTGCAGAATGCTAAAAAAAATGATGGCAGCGAATTGAAGGCTTTGTACGAGTCTGTGCAGAAAGAGAACCTTTCTAAGGAGAGGTTTGAACTGTGACTTCACGTAGTAGACTTTCTGTTTAATAAAAATAATGCATAAATATTAAACTATCATCTTATCTGACTACCAGAAAGGAGGAAAATGTTTTGACAAAAAGCTTTGTTTTATCTCGACTGATGATCCCATGGGAAGAATACCAGGAATCCTTTTCGAAGAACACCGCAGAATTAGATTTAAGATATATATTGCAGTAGTCAGATAAGATAAATATCATTCATTTGACGAAAATATGTGTCTCTAAAAGTTACCTAAACTTAAATGAAGACGTAGTGTGCGTGAAAAAAACACAATCACTATTATAACATTGAATAAATTCCTTTATACTAGATGTCCTAGGACAAACACTACACCTTGAGTGTCTCTGTATGTAGAAATACATTTACGTGGTCACACTGAAAGTTCTCCATTTCACCATTTAAATATTTGGTCTGTTCCGGTGCCTCGAGGCGTTAAGACAAAACGTATTGTAAGCACTTTGAAAAACAACCTGATGTAAATTAGAAGCGCTATAGTATTCCTATAACTCTTCAGTATCTGTTGTATCCCTTTCTGAAGAACAAAGATTGGGCTCTCTCCACGCCTCCGAGATAGTCCTTTAAATTATGCTTTTTCTGAACTTTTCAATGATTTTAATATTTTATTATATCAATATTCAACGATTGTCTACGAAGGTCACATGTCACTTCAATTAGACGCCTTATGTAAAGATTTTCATTAGCGAGATTGAGGGATGACCCTCAAGAATATCAGATTGGGGAGGAACTGTAAAATACCACCTCGCTCTGGTTTGAAAAGCATTTAATAGGCGATCAAAACAGAACTCCAAACTAAAGAAGTTGTCGCTGCAGTCGATGAAAAGTGTTATCATAAAAATGAAATTTTTTGACTATAATATATTCCTAAATAGCCAAGAGAGTGAAAACTTCAGTGTGACCTGCGTATAGGTGGGCAAGTGAGGAGTTATATACTCATAAAAATATTGATCTGCCTTGCCTTGTTATCTGCCTACCTTTATAAGGGCACGAGGGGCGGTTGTGTATACCATATAGTCTGAGATTTGCTTCCAGGGAGATACGTCGTCTGCAGAAGGACTTGCAGCAGTTTGAGCAAACGATCTTTAATTTGCGAGAGGAGCTGAAACGCGCCACGGCCAACGCGCAGTCGAGTCCAAGAACTTTCGCTCCCCTGTCAGTAGCCTGGCTCCTCTAGTCGCCTCTAACGCCTGACCTTGTAGCTTATAGTGTAGAAACATACTTTAGACTTCGATTACGTTATTAGCTCCATCATTTTGTAAGTACCATGATCACTTTAATTGATTGTAATTTTTTTATAATTTGATTCATGATTACTTCAGTCGTTAGTAAAATTTTCATGGGTATCATAAAGTTAAATGGACTTCTTTGTTAAGCATTATGTATTATAAGGTTTAGTGAGGAGTACCTATGGCTGTTTATCAGGGTCTTTGATTCGATGCCCAGCTCTAGCACGTACCAATGACTGTAAATTTAAGATTTCATTTATGTACATAATTTGTTGCTAACGGTGTGGGAAAATATCGTGAGGAGGCCTGCCAAACCCTCGGGTTAGGTAATAGCGTATACGGCGATACGGTTCACTATTTATCACGTTGGGTGATATACCTAGCCTTTACCTATCATTCCTCGTAATTTCGGAAATGGTCACTCAAGCCAAGTATTAATTTTACGTTTATTAGTTTGTATTAATTTTACTATTACTATATTTTTTTGGATTTCTACTGGTTGAGGTTGGTAATCGTGAACAACGTATAAGAAAAGCATTATTAGGGATTGAATACTTTATACAATTACTAGTACTTTTCGAACACAAATCATGAAAAGATCGAAGAAAATTTTTGAAAATAGAATTTTATATTATTTTTTTATTTTAAAAAATAATTTATAGGTACGACTAACTTTTTTTTTTTCGTGGGTCTACGAAATTAATCTCGAGTATCCACAAAATGGAAATGTTAGTGCAATTTAGATTCTTATAAAAAATGCTAGCATAATGAAATTCTCATATTTAGAAATTAGTAACGGTAGAAATAGAATGAAGCATCTATTTTCATAAATACAGATTCCAGACCGATCAATTAGATGGTATATGGATATATTAATGGTGATTGATTAAAGTGTTTAAAAATATTATTAAAGTTAGCTTGTCTTTGATTCGTCATGTATTGACATAAGTTAAAAAATAGCTTTAGTATAGAAAATGAAAATTCCATAAAACAATACTAATGAATAAATAAATGCAACAACTTAGCAGATGTTTTCCGAGTGAAATCCGGACCCGGGTAAATATTGATCAGTTTTATTTGTAGAGAATTTATTGCAAAATTTTCACGCAATTTTTTTCCCCCGAAGCCATGAGGGCTTCTGACGTTTCACGGATCTGCCGCACATGATGTAAAACAGAATCCTATCTAATTAAATATTTGATACTAAACACTTAAACACGTTGTAAGGATAGTGATTTGCATAAATATGCGTTATAATACTCTATATCTCTCTATATAATAAAACTCTTATCCTTATTAGTAATAAGAATTTGTTCGATGTACGATCATATTATGATTTTTCTTAAATAAATTATGACAATTTAGTTTATTGAAACATAAGAAATGATCATCAGAAAAAAGTTACTAATAAACGGAAACTCGTTTAGTTAGGAACGAAAAAGTGTTTAGCGGACCGATTCCGCGGCTGCCACAAGAGCTCTAGGTAAATAGTGAGCGATATGGCGTACGCCTAACCAGATCTCTTTCCACCTAGTGGCAATGGCAGGCATGGCACTACGAAGTCCCCAATTTTGTTGCAGAGTCGTCCAGAAGAAGGACGCGGAGGTGATGTGCATTGACCAGGTGAGTCCCGTAGGAGTAGTCTTGTAGTGCAACATAGAGTAGTAGTGTCAGTCGGCGACCGGGTCAGGTGTTAGGCTCTGGAGGTCAGCGGCGCGCTCTCTGTGCCAGACGAACGACGAACACCTGCGGACGCTGCGCAAACTGAACATCGCTCTCAGCGAGGAGATGCACGCGCTGCGCAGGGTGTGCACGGCGCTGGACCAAGAGGCACGCGTCAGCTCGCAGAGGGCCAAGTTCAAGGACGACATCATCAGGGAGATGCGGCGGCAGCTCAAGCGGGCCAAGGAGAAGGTACTGCTCGGCACTGGACCCGCCTTGCAAGCTGCTTCTCACAGGACGTTTGAATGCTAAGACACGACGTCTGAGTAGCTCCGGAACCCTGGGTGAAGCAACTTGAGGCGAGCAAGCCAGAGGAGGCCTGAGGCACAGCACTCCGCTTGGTGTTGCAGCTGCGCGAGGAGCCGCAGCCGCTGAGCAAGTTCACGCAGATGGTGTCGCGGGGGGACGCGCCGTCGCGCCGCCAGCCGCACCGCCACTCGAGCGAGGACGAGCGCGCCGAGGCCGGCGGAGACGCCTCCTGCAACACTGACTAAATAAAGTACATTTCGCTGCATCTCTGCCTTTCTTTGCTCCCTCTTATAGCCTCCTACCAATTTCCTACTAATGCGGTGAGTATATAGCGCATGGCCTGGCGAGGTCAGGTGGAAATCTGTCGCCGACCGTTTGTCGATTGACTCTCTGTGCTCTCGTTGATTGTACAATCTGTTTGCAGAACGCCTGGCCACCGCTAACGACGTACGCTCAATCCTACGGCAACCCCGGTGCTTTCTCTAACCCCTTTGCGGTACGTATTCATTGTAATTGCATTTTATCACTATTTTTCTGAGTTGGATACTTCTTCTGTTATTTAGACGGAGAAAAATATCACATCCCACTAGGGAAATATTATTTTTAGTTTTTAGCACCGATAATTTGGTCGTTGCTATTACCCGACATAATAATTAAGAGATAATTAAGTTAATTTAAATTTTTAAGGAGCAACTTATAGACTTTCTTTATTATCTTACTTACCAATAAGATACTGTTAATATTTTGATATTACAACCAACACTGATAAATTCACTTACTGAAAATTTGCTGTGTAAACTTATAGTGTAAAAAACGCCATTCTATTCCCACAATATATTAAGTGACGTCCTTTTCTTTCCTACAGACATTATACTACTGTGACGCCCAACACTTAGAAGAGTTTTGCAAGAGACATTCTTTCACAAGACAAGCACCACAGACGTGAGTACTGGCCACTGTCAATATACATACACTGTCTATAGGCCTGTCATAAACCGATGACGTAACTGTTTCGAATTCACTTCTCATAGCAACATAGTTAAAGTGCACATACGCTCAATAGTAAAAGTTCGGGTCAGCTCAAGTTGGGGGCTTGACTCTGGATCATAGGGTTCAGGGTTCATAATCCCGCTTGAACATGTACCAATAGAAATGAAGCTTTCAGTTTTTGTAACAAAATTTTTTCAATAAAATAAAATTTTGCGAAATGCCCCAACTGCGGTGAGGGAAAACGGAGGAAATCTACTTCTTCCTTGATACAGGTAATAGTGCTTGTAAATAGCGACATGGCTTTCCACCGGTCATATTACGTACTGTCTGATTAACATGTGGTTTCGAGATGAACTGTTCTCTTCAACTGCGGAGTACACGCTGATTGTCACGTGAACCTGTGACTACCCCGAAGGAGCAAGAAGGTCGTGAAAGTGTTTGTTTTGTTTGTGAAACGTCTCCTTGGCAACGGTAACTGTTGAATAACTAGAATATCTTTGGACAGCTGGTGTCATGTCGCTATTCAGATATTGCTTATTATATTACGTAATATACTGATGATCCCATAATCAATAGCGAGCCATTACTGGTACCGCATCCAAACTGCTTAAACCTAATAAGTGACTATAATTTTGAATACGATTTTTTGTTCTTTTACTCACGACCACTAATCCTTGCGGGGTAGTCACTTCCGGTGTTTATTCCATTTTAGACTTTATAAGATTTATAGATTCATTAAGTAAATTTGTTATGATCTCAATGTTAATGGTGCCTGATCTACGCAGATTTTAACATCGGGTCTTAGGAAGCTAATTGACACACACAACTCGCCAACTCGGCTTCCCTATAAGGAACTCCCTTGCTTCACTCACATCCATTAACCTTCTCATACATGCTCCTCTGTTCTTCACACTACGAACACCCGGCTTGAGAAGGATGTCTTGTGACGTTTGTGGCTTAAGAATATCTTTGTCTTAAGATGGATATGTTCGCGTGTTTTACGGCCATCGACCGTTAGTATTTCGCAATAGTTCGTGTCCACCATAGACGCGCTGTAGCTATTCTGGTGTCGCCCACGCGAAGTTAGTTCCTGCTCACCTGCCTATCTCCAAACGAGATGACCTACATTGACTACGTAAATGGAACTGCCATAATTAAACACATATATAGACGTGAATGTATTTGTCGCTTAGTCTCTAATGGTGAGGAAAAAAATCGTGAGGAAACCTGCCTATTCCTCGTGATAGGTAATATAGATAGATAGCCAGTGCCTTTATACGGCGATACGGTTCAGTACCTATCACGTTGGGTGCTGTCTATCTAGTGAAACGCGGGCTTCGAGTGACCTATACCTAACATGCTTTCGACATTTCGGAGATGGCCACTCAAGCCTCTGAATGCCCCACCACAATAAAGATGAGTGTGTATACACAAGTCGCGAATCGTATGTTTATGTATGTATGTATATGTCTATTATGGGAGAGGTACGTTTGTGTTTTTAGCCCCTTCGTGGTGGACAGAATCTCGAAGATAGGATCTGATCACTCACTTAACAAAATTATAAGGAAGTTTGTGATGGTATTTATTTAGGGTATTAGTGATAAGTTGCTAGCCCGTTGCTAATAGATTCTATAGACCTCTATTTCGATTCATTTGGCCTCTAGTCGCTTAGTGGCCCTCTATGACATGATAGAACGAAAGGCAGCTAGTTTGTTTTTATTTACATCCTAGGTTAGCACGTCACATTAGGAATGCTAATGTTTATAAATATGTATATCGCGACCGTAAATGGAAGTGGATAGGACAGGGACATTGAGATAGGTTGTGATTGTAATAGGTTAGCATACTGTTAATAGGTTGAAGTGTTTAGGGACTTAATGTCTCTCGTAAAGAAAACTTGTATTTAATAATACTCTATACTCCATTTGATATTACGGGAATATGAGAATAACCAAAGAAGTCATTTTCATCTTATAGGATGCTGCGCTATTTGATTGCTAAAATAAATCTTCTAAATTTATGTGTCTGTGTTCCGTCAAATTCCTTAGGGATCATATCTATACACACATACGTATAAAATGCTACGGTTTGTATGCATTTCTGCAAAAAGTATAATTAGAATTAAATGTTTTTTAATCCGTTTTGGAGCAGACAAATTCCTTGCTACTTGACTTATTAATTAGATTTTTAACATTGCCATTTTAATTTTTATTTGTGATAATATTTTGTCTTTTCTTGAAATTTTTATAGTTTGTCGTATCAGCTACCTACTTGTCATAAATCGTAAATAAATAAATATAAATGCATTATGCCAAAAATTTTTTTCGGTTTTTATTTTTCTATAATGAATGCTTATTTGGGAAATGTTTTTCTTAATTCGCGTCCTTTTATTCTTTTCGGGACAGTCAAATCCTTAGTGACTTTTCATTCAGCCTTATCATGTTTTGTATAAATATTTTTCCGCTTTAGCAACGATACGTATTTACATAATTGTTTCGTGTAATCGATAATCGTTTATTAGGAATCAAAATATAGGAATTTCGAACTATTATTTACATACGACCTACTTTTTTCAATAGGCATTTTGCTTAAGCCTTCTTTAATAAGGGTACTGTGTTTGATTCTCGGTCGTATCATCAATCTATAGATAAATATTATAATACACCATTTCAGCCTTGGTTTTATACTAACTTTTTTCATAACTATTGAAAATACAGACTATTGGCCCGCATCTATAAACTCGCAATTGTACAAACATCCTTGTTTATATTGCTTCTCTTTAAAATAGGCCACATGTAGTAAAGTTGCAAGTGTCAGTGAGAAAGAGAATCTTTTCAACTTTTACAACCTACTTGGTCCAACCCAAACACATTAGATGGACCAACAAACAAACGTGTACAGTCACTTCAGAGGTATGTAATTATCTCTTCATAGTTCGAGATCAAAGGACGTCTGCCCCGATTTACTTTAAGGTCGTGATCTTCGTATAAGGAATGTCTTTGATATAAATTTTGTTAAGTACTTATAGTGTAATGAACATTTTGTAGGAGGTGACTTAAGGACTAGGGACCTTATGAACGATGGGCTAGCAAAAGTGTTGTAAAGAACTCGAGTCTTTGAGTCCTAAATTTAGAGCTCGACTCTGCATTACACGACTCGACTCATAACAATAAGACTCTTAAGAATAAAGAACTCAAGTCTATATGAGCTCTTGAACGCGAGACTCGAGACTCGAGTCTTCTTTAGCGCTCGAGTCCTTTTTACGCGCCGAGTCGCGCTCGAGTTCTTTTCCGCTTTGAGTCATTCTTTTTAAAGCAGCCAATAAAAGGCTATTTTTGTGAGATATACATACCATACCAAACAAATAAACTCTTCAGCTTTATTAAGTATAGACATTTATTCTAAATAAATCACTGTCAGCATTTCGAAGACCAGTTTGAAGAAGACTCGAGCTCTTTTAAGACTCGAGCTCTTTTAAGACTCGAGCTCTTTTAAGACTCAAGCTCTTTATAAGACTCGAGTCACTCGAGTTCTATTCTATTTAAGGTTTCGAGTTCAATAATGGCGCTCGAGTCTTCATGATAGGACTCAGACTCGGCTCGACTCAAGACTCCGAGTTCAGTTAGTTCACTGAGTCTTAGAAAATTGAGTCGAGTCTATCGAATAAGACTAAAAGACTCGAGTTCTTTACAACACTAGCTAGCAACTTGTTACCGTTTTATACCATCACTACTGTACTGTAAACGTTATCCCTTTTATTAATATTTTTTTTTAGTTTTATAAATGTATTGTTTTACTACTCACGCACTCATTAGTTTCAAACTGAGGAGCATTCACAATCATACCTTAATTTTTTACAACATAACATAAAAGTAATTGCTTACATATCAATCTTATTAAATTGAATTCATTAACTAGATTAATGTTGATCTATATGTATTTCTACTTAAACAGATTTTATCTTTATTTTGTTTTACGAACGAGTTTTCATCAGTTTTCACTATAAATACACTATACTTCGTTATTCTTCGGAGTTTAGGAACTTGTATTTCCGCGTAAGAGTAACTCACGTTGAACTTCACATTTATACACAATATTCAATCCCTTTCGCGGTGGATATTTCTTTCACTAAGTATTACTTCACGAAGTAATTGACATAATATTATTTCATTCATTACACAACTGTTGCCACGTGCAACCGCGCCTTAAGAGTCGTTTCGCTTCAAATATGAACTCATATTCGTCCGTGTGTGTGTAACAACAACAATAATTATAAATAGTCGGCAAGGAGGATGCATGTCGCAATCGCCTCCATGGAGTCGGGATCTCCCTGCGCGCTCGCGATCCGCCATCTACAGGCCGATACTGAAAGCTTTTCGTTTATTCATCTTTATACTACATAACATCGTTAAACACATGTAAATTATGTTTGATAGTGTCATCGCTCAATCCCTTTTTACACATTGGTAGTGGTTGTTGGTATTCATATGGCAGGTGAGAGGTCGCGAATCCATTGCCTAATAAACTACTTTGGACCATAGTTACTTTGTTTTCTCTAAATGGGATACCCTGGCAAGGCCATTAGATAGTTTGCATAATGTAAAAACTACATACCAAACTAGCACGTGACTAAACAATTCCAATCAATTTTAAAGTAATCATTGTATTCATGAATATTCAGAAAACAAAGAATCAACGATACAAATCATGCATATCCTTAGTCCTTTTTTATTAAATTTCGAACAAAAATGCAAGTGTAGCTAAAACTATTAACTATATATATTATCTAGTCCTGTTTAGTAAGCAATGAGTAAACGTAGCACCCCGTGGCCGCGCGAAGTGTGTCGGGCCGCTTCCGTAAGTTGCGCGCGCGCTATTCCCGTCACTCGCGCGTCTGACGCGGCTCTGTTTACATCGGACGCACGATGAGGTTCAACGGCCTCACCATCGCCTCCCCCGAACCCCTGCCACATGACCTGGTAGGGCCACACCAGCCTACAATCACCCGTTATATATCTGTATACTTGTGAACGAATAGCTAAAAATTATTGCAAAAATGAAGTTCATTCATTAAAGTTTGACAGAAATTTGTCGACTCAAAGTTTAGTTATAAACTTAGTGATAGTAATAAATATTGTGATGACCATTCGATAATGTGGTGTACTGTCGACAGGCTCGAGATTCATCGCTTCCCGAGCGGCGGCTCCAGAGTTGCAGGGCGAAATTCGTGGACCTCCAATTGTTGGTAAGCGATGTTTGTTTTGCACCTTCCCCCGTTCCCCTTTGGAGGAGGAGTCGCGTGTTTACCTTTTGTGACAGCAACACTGCCTGTTCGCAGCTCTCTAATCGCGAGGAGACTATAAGACTGCAAAGAGACTCTCTCAAGATGTCTGAGGACAGGCAGCGCAAGAGGAGCATGAGCATCTCCGACAGGAACCAACAGATGTCGGACCGGAGCCACATGGAGGACATGTCTTCTACCGGCGGCGCCGTGAGTTCCTTCATTTACTACACCTTGTCCTACAGGTTGATTTAAAACAAAAAAGTGGTCTAGCTCTCTTTATGGTTATTTTCAATTAGGCTATTGTGAATTTGAAATTTAAAAACAAACCTACGTTTTGCAAAGACTCCACCACATTAGATGTTACGGCCACAGAATGTTGTTAGGGCTAGTAATTGATCAAAACTGTCCAAAAGGCAAAGAAAAAGGCTCGTTCCCTGTAGAGGGGTATGCAGAGATCACGGATCTCCATATGTACTTTGACTGTTAAACCACTTTCGTTTCATTGATACTCATACACTCGGCTGTAGGTACTTCCAACGTCACCCTTTCTCAATATGGCGGCTATCTGACTGTCATGTCTCATTGGGCCGGTATCTACGTAACCGCTCTTCTACTTCATATTGTAGTAGGTATATTTTAGTACAATAGTTAATCGTGACGATTGTTTCAGATGTGCGACACCTCCCAATGTGCGGGTAGGCGCCAATCGGGAGCAGAACAAATGCCGGTGAGTTGTATAGCGACCATTATGTTCATTGTAGATTGTATTAATTCTTTGCTAACGTGTTTTTGTGAATAATTAAGAATGACGAATCATGGCGCTTTCTAAGCTTAACTCAATGTCATGATAATCGGTGTGTTGACCATTGTATGGCAATGAGGTACGTAGAACTAATGGTTTGTAGTGTAATGTAGTTTTTTGTAGTTTTTTTCTATACAAAGTGTACGGTGTCGTTTAAATGCAAAATAATGAAAAAGGTTTGCATGCTAAGGCTTAAATACTGGTATCTACCTCATCCTTTCTATAATAAAAATTGCTATTTCCTATTCATACTTTTTCTCAAGTATCTCATTCTTATAAGATTTTAAAATATGAGGTTTGGAAATGGTAGAGATCAGTATTTCATCTTAATCGATTTTATTTTGATGGTGTTAATTTATTTGATACGGGCATATCTTGCGATTCGGTTTTAATTTTCATTACTGTATGATATTGTTTATAATGCATTTCTGACTATAACATAATAAAACCTATCTTAGGTTTTAAGTAGAGACATCACTGTTTTTAAAACTTAATTCGTTTTTGAGGTGTTCTATGGTTTGAGGTGACTATTAACATTTGCTTGTACTGTTACTATCCAGAGGTTTGTCTTGCTTCTTCTATTGTTAACGTGTTAGGCCCTTCAATAAAAGTACCGTAAGTACCGTTTATGATTCATGATATATTATTAGATTTCATATTCATCTCTGCCGCAATCTGTTTGCTGATCAGTCGTATGTTATCTCTTTCAGGAACTAGAGTATCAGAGGAATCTTGTTCGTACTTTGCAAAGCAATCTCAGTGTCATGCAAGATCTGTATACTCAATGTTTCTATGAGGTGAGAGTTCCAAACTATTTATCAATACGTTCTAAAATTTATCTTACACGAGAGTTCAAGATTATTCATCTATGACAGAGGATGTCATGAGAAGTAATTTCTCAATTGTCATTGTAATCGTAATTCCTAACCACTTTCAATTTGTCCTGATGTCAACAAATACCATTTCAGTGTGCTCGACGTGATGATTTAATATCTGCCCTACGAGCCTGGCATTTAGAGCCAAATTCCAATCCAGAAGATTGTGCATTTTCTTGTAAGGTGAGTAATCGATCCGCAAACTAAGGAACTAAGGAAATTGGTAACCATTAAAACAGCTTAGGTTTTTGCTATTGCCTCATGGATAACTGTCTGGTTTCAGGAGTCACCTGCAGAGAGCAAACCGACGGATACATATACCCACATTAGCACTAGTAACGACGATTCGGTCTGTAAATTTCATTTTTATATATGATTGTTTATACATGTAAAATAAATTGCAATTACATAGTTTGTGGTGAAGTTCTTACAATTGTTGGTTTTGTTCTTGACAGGGTGTGTGGTTAAAATCCGAAGAGGCAGTGAGGGATCTGGCAGAGAAACCATCTACAGATGTATGTTTTGGGTTCTTTACGACGCTTTGCTGTGTTGTTTGCCAACTTAACAGCTTCAGATCAACTTTATAACTTCGTCCTAACACTAACCTTTGATTACTTGTTAAAATATACCAAAACAATGTGTTTTGAATCAGAAATAGGCTAACTCTGATTTATACGAGTTTGCAATAAAATATTGTGAAATAGACCACTTCTATGGAGATCGTGAGGACACCTACCTATTCCTCTAAAACAGGTAAAAGTGCTTTTAAATGGCGACGCTGTTTACCATCTTTCTCGATGGGTGCTGACTATCTGGTTTACACGTGGGTTCAAGAAGGCCACAGGGCTTACCGTCTTGAATGTTGATGAAATCTATAACATCGATTCCTGTAAGCAGGTGTGCTTATAAAGGCTTATTATTTCAGCAAAACTTTGAGCAATGGTGATAATTAGTATTATCTATTGTTTGTAATGCGGGAGAATCAGACCAACCTGTAGAATGTTTTTTCAAACTATTATTATGCGTTCACTGAGTGAATGCGCGCTTGTCTGTAACAGAATGAAGTCACAAACAATAAATATGTTTAACATTAAATCAAAATATGTTTAATGGGAATTAAATTTTATAACTTAACCGTATCGTAGTTTAATCGTATATTTGTAAGTTTTTTACATCTAACTGATCTTTTGTACATTGGCTGACACTTTTTCTTTTCATCCTCGAAATGCTTATATACTTAACCACAAGTTCCCTAATTTTAATTTTCTAAAACAGGATTGTTTATAGTTAAAATAATTGTTTTAAAAAAATATAATCAACACGTGCTTTGCAAACCGTATTCAATGACGTCCTGACGAATAAAACTGAAGCGCGCGCACTCACTGAGTCAACGCATAGTACAGTATTAAATTGATTTGTGTGTCATTGTAAACGTTGAATTATATTAATTTAATGGAAAATTAAATTAAAGAAGGTTAAGCTTTGAGCATGAGTTGGGCAAAGCATGGTGATCTTCCTGAATTGGTTCGGAAATGGCGCGGTTTGAAACATAAACATGAATTTTTGAGATGGCTGATAGTAATTAAACAATCCTAGTGCACGTTTGTTTGTTTCATTATAATTTCCATTTGTATTTAAAATGAGGCATCTATTTTTAGAATAATAATTTTTAGTTGTATGTGACTAGGCTAAGCTAACCTACTGGTTTGAAATGTCGACGGTAGAGAGATGTTAGTAAGTGGTTGCGTGTTGCAGATTGCCGGCTCGGACGCGGCGGGCAACGAGCGGCGTCTCTACGCGCTGCAGCAGGAGAACGCGCAGCTGCGCGGAGAGCTGCAGCGGCTGTGCTGCGTGGCCAAGGACTGCGAGGCGGAGAAGGCGCGCTGCACCAAGCTGCGGCAGCGGCTGCAGCAGACGGAGGAGTGCCTCGAGCAGGCGCAGGACGCCATGCGCCAGATGGAGGAGCGGCTGGCGCAGCAGGAGGACGCGCTGCAGAACACGCAGCTGAAGCTCGCTAAGGCCTGCGAAGCAGTGAAGGACTGCGGCGCCATGCGCGATGAGCTCGCCCGCACCAACGAGGCGCTTTGCAAGATGCGCGAGCAGCTGGAAGACACGATGGCTTGCGCGGACGATCTGCGCTCTAAGCTGTGCAGCGCCAACGGCGTCATCGAGAACTTACGAACGCAGCTAGACCACGCTAACACGAACATCGCGACCCTGCGGGCGCAGCTGGAGAACGCCAACGCGTGCATCGAGCACCTGCGGCAGCTGCTGGAGGAGTGCCGCGCCGAGGTGTGCGCACTGCGAGCAGAGCTGTGCGCCGCGCGCTGCAAGGGCGCCGAGCTGTGCAAGGAGTCGCTGTGCGTGCTGCAGGAGCTGTACAACGCTATGTGCGCCTTACGAGAGCGGGAGCAGGAGATGCAGCGCAAGATCATGGAGCTGTCGGGGACGCTGGAGCGCGTGCGCTGCACGGTGAACCAGCCTCCGCCCAAGGACCAATGCGCCGTGTGCTGCGCCGGCAACTCGAAGGAGTCGGACGAGTCCATGGCGCTGCTGCAGCGGCTGGAGCAGCTGCAGGAGGCGTACTGCGAGAGCGCCACCAACTGGTCGCAGCAGCAGCGCTGATCTCGCCCGCGCCCTGTCCGCTGCCTCAGTACTCGGCTAACCTGCCAATAGTTGTTGCCTTATTTATTTGACTGTTATCTTTTAATAAACTTTTACTTATAGCTCGTGGTTTGCTTATTCATTTTGAAGCAGCTTTCATCACCCATATTCATACATTTTACATGGTCTTTTTACACAACACCTTAAATGACACATAAAATAATCAACGACCTAAGCAATAAGTACATTAAATTAATTAAAATAACAGCGAAAATTGTATCTTAATATCTCATATTACTTTAAATCTGATGATCTATTTCTGAATTATTTTACTTTATTATCATCGCTTAGCATGACATCGGCTCAATCGATGTGACTCGTTTCATTAAACAATCCTGTTAACGGTTTATTTGAGCTCAGTTTGTAGTTGCAGGCAAGTAACGTAAAATTTTTATTTTCTTACAAATATTGTTTTGCAACGACCACTGTGTGTGATCGCATTAATTGGAGGACTTTGTTGATGGCATATGATTTTTTTACAGGTAAGAAGAGGATTTGCCACGACTTTTCTGCTGAAACGCTTGTCGTTGGTTTGGTCTCTCCTTCGATCTTCTCATGTTGTATCATTTAGTCAAATTTTAATTTATATATTCCTTTATACATTCCAGATTATCTACATCACGGAATCATAAAGAGGTAAATAAAAAGAAATTAAAATTTTGAATCTTTGAAATATGTTGTTCTTTTGCAAAGATATTTTTCTTAATAAGCTAGAGAAACTTCTAGTAAAGGAAAAAAAACTTTTGCTAAGTCAACATTTGCATTTTAATGTAAGTAGTTGAAAGGTAAATATTTTATTGATGTGATTGACCTGTAGTGTTACAATAGGTTATATCATGTCATTAAATCGGTTAGGTTTGTTACTCCTCATTACTAAATTTACTATGAAATGATTAAATACTTATTTACATGTTCTGTGTTTTATTGATATAGAAATGCATTATATAAATTATTTCTGCTAGTAGGTCGTAGCTAAGTCGCTAATCGTGCAGGCCCTTACAAACGTGCATCATTGGTCGCTTTGGCTGTTCCCAGGTGTGCTCGGAGGGCGCCACCTCGGAGCGCAAGCTGTACCTGCTGCAGCACGAGAACGCGCAGCTGCGCGGCGAGGTGCAGCGGCTCTGCTGCGTGGTGAAGGACCGCGCCGAGGAGAAGGTGCGCTACGCGCGCCTCAAGGAGCGCGTCAAGCAGACGGAGGACCTGCTGGAGCAGGCGCAGGAGGCGGTGCGCCAAAACGAGGAGCGGCTGCACCAGCAGGAAGAGCTGATCGAGCGCCAGCAGATGCAGCTCAACAAGGCCTGCGAGATGGCCAAGGAGTGCGCCGCGCTACGCGAAGAGCTCACCCGGCTCACGGACGCAAATACGCAGTTGCGGGAACAGCTGGAGGACACCACTCACTGCGCGGACGATCTGCGCAGCAAGCTGTGCAACGCCAACGGCACCATCGAGACGCTGCGCGCGCAAGTCGAGCACGACGAAGGAAACATCGAGACGCTAAGCGCACAGGTGGCCAGCGCAACCAACCTCATCGCAAGTCTGCGCAAGTGCCTGAAGGAGTCGCGCGACGAGAACCGCTGCCTCAAGCAGGAGCTGTGCACGGCGCGCTGCAAGGCCGAGGAGATGTGCCACGAGGCGCAGGAGATATTGCGGGACATGACGCAGCTGGTGTGCTGCGTGCGCTCCAGAGACGAGGAGCTGAAGCAGAAGGTGTGCGAGCAGAGCGCCTTCTTCGCTAAGATGCGCGAGACCATAAACGTGCTCCCTCCCGAGCCGCAGTCGATGCAGCAGGAAGAGAACACCTGCTCGCAGTGCGCCCGCAAGCAGGAGGACGAGACGGATCTGCTGATGCAGCGCCTGGAGCAGCTGCAGGACGCCTTCTGCAGAAACGCCCCCTGTTAGTTCCGAACCTAATGCTCGCATGTGCAACCTCCCCCTTCGTATTCTACTGCCTTTCCCCCCTCTTAATTTGGTTTATTTAATATTTTTTGCAAAATTTCTTGTTCAAAGTTTTTATGTTAAATAATAAATACATCGAGTTTCAAAAAGTTTTTTTATTGACTAAACCGAGATCTTGCACTACAGTGGGCAACAACCTAATTGTATGAAGAATTTGGTACTTACAGTATATACCATCAGCTACACACCACTTATTTATATTAATCTATATTATACTCTGTTTTAATTTAGACATACATACTTGTACAAACTACGCAAATTATTTATTTTATAATCTCAAAAAAAATATTTCGAGATAATTTAATACAATATATTTTAAGAAATAAGATAGCAAAATATCGCGTAGATTTTATTGCAATGTAACGTATTAACAAATTTCACTTAGTTCTTGAAAAATATGAATTGTCTTTGCCGATTTGAATAACGTAAGAAGATAAATAGTGAATTTCTACGATACGCTCAAAGAAATAGTTTTGGTATGCGTTTGTGCTTTAATGGATGCGCTTGTTGTCTAAAGTAAGTGTTGTTTCTTAAGATTCCCCCTGTGGTACTTTGCTGTTGACATTTCTTCCTTTGGCATTGATAGGGCGTTTGTTTACTTTTATTCGTTTCAGGATAGATGTTATAAGTTACGTGATTTTGTTCATTCTTGAAATACAATTTCAAAAGGAAAATAACAACTTGCAGTGATAATTTAGTTTAGATGTGCCTCAAAGATGTATTTTAGTAAAACAGCCCATTGAAGATTTTATCTGTTTGATCCATATGTTTGTATCAAAATTAATGAGAATGGCTAGGGATGTTTGATCTAATAAATTGTAAATACAGATAAAATGCATTTTCTTCAAATATATTCCTTCTTTGTTGACTCAAATAGTGTAATAGACAGAATCAAATAGTGCCATTGTAATATCAGCTAAAGATCTGATTGTAATGAGTAAAAGATGTGATCGAACCTGAGGCGTTCACGGCGTTACAGTTGGTGTTTTGCGTATTTGCAGATGGGGCGGGACGCGGCAGGCTGCGGCCGCAAGCTCTACGCACTGCAGCAGGAGAACGCGCAGCTGCGCGGCGAGCTGCAGCGGCTCAACTGCATCGTGAAGGACCGCGCCGAGGAGAAGGCCAAGTACATCCGGCTCAAGGAGCGGCTGCGCTGCACCGAGGAGTGCCTCGAGCAGACGCAGGACAGCTCGCGCCAGATGGAGGAGCGCATCTCGCAGCAGGAGCAGGTGATCGAGTGCCAGCAGAAGCAGCTGGAGAAGGCCTGCGAGATGGCCAAGGAGTGCTCCGGGCTGCGCGAGGAGCTCACGCGCTGCACCGAAGCCTCGGCCATGATGCGAGCGCAGCTTGAGGAGGCGACGCGCACCGTCGACGACCTGCGCAGCAAACTGTGCAACGCCAACGGCTGCATGGAGAGCCTGCGCGCGCAGCTGGAGCACGCCAACGAGAACATCGACACGCTGCAGGGGCAGCTGGAGAAGGCCAACGCGTGCATCGAGCACCTGCGCAACTGCGTGCGTGAGGCGCGCGCCCAGGCCAGGGCCATCAACCAGGAGCTGTGCGCCACGCGGTGCAAGGGCGCTGAGCTCTGCCAAGAGTCGCAGAAGCTGCTGCAGGAGCTGCACGAGGCACTGTGCTGCTTCAAAGAGGACAACGACACCAAGGGCGTGAAGCTGGACAATCAAGGGGAGGTGCTGAAGAGGATCCGCGACATACTGTGCGACCTGCAGCCAGAGAGTGTGGACCCGGCGTGCTTGACGTGCTGCATGCAGCAGCAGCAGCAGCAGCGCGGGCCCCGCTCGGAGGAGGAGACGTGCGCCCTGCTGCAGCGCCTGGAGCAGATGCAGATGGCCTTCTGCGAGAGCGCCGCCTGCTGGTCGCAGTAGCCGCCCACTAGCGCTCTGCTCACCATTTGTGCCTACCTCCTATATCATAGCTGTTGTTCTTATATTTCTTTATTATATTGTTTTGAAAATAAATAATTCTTTTGGTCCTATTTCCTATTGTTTTCTTACTTTTTTACCCTTTTTTATAATTCGTATTATGCTAAACTTCAAAGTGTATTTGCGTATATTATTATTTTGTTTTATGTATTATCGGCTGTTAAAGTACCAGCTGGATTAAATCCAAAATCAATTTTCTTCATTCAATTGATTTCTTTTATTTTAATTACGTCGCTCTATTACTGTGCAATTTGCACAGTGGGAGCTCTTAAGGAATATCTTATGAAACTGTCTTAAACATTAATTACTATTATTTTACTGCTACAGCAGTGAACTGAAACTTTCTTCGTTGTACTTACTATAAGTTTATTAGAACTACAATTATTTAAAATACATATTGAAATATTAACTGATTTGCTCTTGAAATCGTTAGAACTCATCCTCGGCATCTCTACCAAGCTAAACCATTCATCATTACCATTATCTTACTCCATTTGTATTCCCATTTACTCTAAATGGAAATGAAAGAACTATGTAAACACACACAACAAACACCTTTATTATACCGTTCGAAATAATTGCCTAATCTATGATTATGATGGAGATGGATTCTATTTCTCTGTACTTTGGACCTGGGTGATCGAGAGAAGCTACTCGAACATAGTTTTATGTTGATTAAGTATCAAACTACTCAAAATACGAAATCAAAAATGTACTATATCATAACAACAATAATTTGTGAGATTATTATAAGTTTATACTTTACAGTTCACTCTTGAGTAGAGTGATAACTCATCTCAAGATGATTTTGTTGGGTCCCAAAGAACTGTTCTAATTGAATTTATATTAAGCACTGTGATTTACTGAACAAGTTGACATTAATTTATAATTTCTTAGAAAAATCCATTAAATTGAATGGACGTGCCATAAATTGAAGGGTTGTATTGATTTAGTGCGCCAGCAACGTTCTCTTAGCAGCCTCCCCACAAATCGGGAACGAGAGTGGATCTGTCCGTAATTGATTGGTGGAGCCTCCGATATTTATTACGTTGCCAAGGAAAAGTTTTTATCAGTTTACTTTACCCTGTAAGAAAAGTACACCATATTCGTCGGTTTTAGTCGTTTAAGCATTTCAGTGGCATAATGCTAAAAACCAAAACAAAAACTGAAGTAAATTAACCCTAGTACAGTGTCTCAATTATAAAATAACAATGTTACACAAAAAGCAATGGTTGATTAAACACGAATGTTCCGTATCTATATTAATAATTTCATGCAGGGGTACGCAGGACTCAATCGAAACCTTACCAGAATAACAGAACATGAAATAATCATCAGACGACACATCCGCAAAATTCTATCTTATAGAGTATTGCATTAGATTCTAATGGCACTGGCATTATTTGACAAATGGCGTTTTGTATTTACATAAATGGTTTTTTCTATAGGTATATTGTTGGTAGCCAAAATCAGCTTGTACCTTTATATTAAGCGCGTCATTTGTACAACATACCCGTACATGTTAAAAAGAGTTTCACGATCAACCCAACCCTTTACTAATGTCAATACATTCTCGATAACTCATTCCTCAACTTATAATTCAGAGGCCTCGAGGCGCCCGAGGCAATTACGCACTCTGCCCAATGAGTGGTCGAGCCGTTAACTGTGGGAACGTGATTGCGGCGACCTCATCCCCAAGGCTTAGGCGCTGATTAAATTCGCCACAAGTTCGTTTATCAAGACGTCTATGTGTAGCTTTATAACCTGCAGAACTATTGCGTTGAAGTCCCAAAGGAACAGGCTTGAATAAACTAATTAACGGAACTGAATTACATTGGTGATTGGTTTGCCAAGGTCTATTTCTGGTTGGTCTATCCATCTCATGATTAATGAAGGGTATGTTTTAGGGCTGTTTGTGATTTATTCTTATGAAAAACACCATAAAGACACACAATAACATATCATACCACACATACAATCTGCTACGAGTTTTGTATCCGCAAGAACGGAGGATCACTTTTAGCAAAACTATGATGCTAGCGATATTGAATATTCAAAACTGTGATGCTATCGATATTGAATATTGGTGACCGGTTGTTAGTTCACTCCAGTGGATTTCACGATCTCTTGCGATGCCAGATACTGTTCCAGACTAGCATAAGGAAATAATGTGAGTACCTTTTTAAACTTTATCCCAATACAAGAGACGTTTTAGGAATAATTTCTATTTTATCACCAACAGAACAAACAGAATTATTATATTGTGCCCAAAATACTATTACAATAAATACTTAATATAATTATTTATAAGATACATCAATTACACCTTAACACTGCTATAAATGACTGTGGGGTATACAAGATGTGTTGTACTATTACCTTGTCTGATTATACTATTACATTAGTTCAACTACAGCTTAACACTATGCTAAAAATGACTCTGGGGTATATGAGATGAGTTATACATTGTATGATTGTCATGCACAGCCTATTATAGGAATAAAGTCAACGTCAAGAATGTAGTATCGGCTTTTAAGCCCCGAGGCGCTGGATTTGGTAACTTAGTTTGACAGTTCGCGAGTTGTTTACCAAAGCCTTCAACCACTGAGTACCTTGCTGTCCTACGGAAAAGTTCAATTTTTTAACAGATGTTATCTCTATGTATGGTTTTTTTATTTACACATAGTCCCGTGCTGAAAGAGGCTCGAAAGTATTTGTACTGTGGTATTATACCTTACAATCGTAGTAGAGAATCATTGAGTCAAGAAAACAAACAATACTAACATACAGTTGCACGACTATTCACACTTGCGGAGTAGGCAGAGGTGTAAGTGTCCGTCTCCGTAAATGCGGAGTTATTGATATTCTATAATACGACTAACCCACTGCTTCAGAGTCGAAGATCTAAGCGACTGAGCTAATAATCTAATAATATAAAAAAAACCTTACTAAAATGTTTTTTGTGACTTTTGTTAATAAGTATCTACGAGTACGTTACATGTATGTAGTGACATGAGCACACTAAGATCAAGTATCGGATTTGGATCCCCGGCGAGTGTTAGCAGTTTTCCTCGAAGCCTTACCCGGAAATAATAAAAAGCATAATCTTCGGCGCAAAAAATCTCAAGGGAGGTGACGTGCGTGGGTTATGGATACGTTCCTTTTTGCTCTCAAACCAGAGGCTATTTTCATTTCTTGTGTCAAATATGCCGCCATATTGCGAAACATAATATTGCTTTATCACAAGAGGGAAATGAAGCGCTGAGATTCCTTTCTAGTAGAATTACTAGGTAGCTTGGAATACATTTTTGAATTCAGAGGAGTTTATCAACAAGTAATAAATAATGATAATATAATAGGTGCAAATATTTATCCATGCATGATATTTTAAGGGATAGATATTTTATCACCTCGGGCACTTTCATCTTATAGCATATATAATCAACGAACAGAACTCTTAACTCTGCCTCCACCGGCAAACGAACCTGGGGCTTCACGATTAAGGTTCAGGTGGTTAAGTAACCGAACGGTCGGTCTACGGGGGTCGAAGTATAATACATGTTATTTGTGTCTTATCTGAATTTATATAACCATTAGGATGCTTAATTTGCTAATTCTATCACCACATCGTAGGATATGCCAGAAAAAAGCAGCTTAAATCATTATTTGTTTGTGTATATTGTAAAGTGACTCTGTTCAAAACAAATATAATACTTATTTCAATTTATAACTAGTTGTTTATTATAACTGTTGTTTATTACAAGCAAAATCTCAACACTTAGGCTTTATTTCTAAGAACACACAAAGACGACTTTCGACATTTCAAAGTCTCTCAAAGGAAACGATCCGTTCAGTTTGGTTTGTGTTCCCAAGAAACCTTAAGGTCAGAGTCGGCGGTCCAAAGGTCAAAAAATCCCGAAATAACCTGAAGTTCCTTAATTGAAATTCTGTAAATGTCAAAGTAAGAAGCTTTTGGCAATTACACGGTCGAATCGGGAACATTAATGTGATTAGCCAGATTGTTTTGAGCTGTGACAACTAAGGATTGTCAGGAGTTGAGAGGTCAGGGGATCCTGGTGGGATAGGGTTGAAATGTTAAGTAAAGTTCATTATTGTTGAGGTGAGGGTCCTCGGGGCGGTTTTTGTGACGGACTGCTTTTGCTCGTGAGGTTTGCGTTTTGTTGCTCAACTCGGTAAGGATGTAGGGATGTACGAGTACAATACAAAATTTGTTGAATAGACACTGTGGTATTCCTTAGGAGTTACTTACTATGTTTATAAAGGAATCAAATACCGTAGTAACATAGACTTCGCCATAATGCAAGGATGCGCTTCTTGTTTATAGTCAGATTTAAATGGTCACGTAGAGATCGCGCCATATATGATGACAGACGGCAAACTTGGAACTTAATTTGACGTTTACGCCATTGCATTGTTGTTTACTGTTCAGTATTATCAGCGTTGTGTTTTTTGCTCACTTTCTTTGTAATTTTTATGTTTATTAAGAGTGATTATAATAAATTGATTTCCGGAGTTTCTTGTTAGTTCTTCTCCAAGTTTCAAAATATGTAAGGACAATGCTCAGTGCCATGTTTGAAATAGTTATTTTAATTTATACTTTGATCGTAAGATAACTTTCAAAGAGAGCTTGTGATAGGGCCTAATTTGAATAAAAATATTTTGACTTTGATATATTATTTGTTTTATTTGAGTTTTTAGCTCTGCAACCAAAGACCGTTACAAATGAAACCTATAATGCATAGAGCTGTATGGCACAGTGAGTGCTAGTTTTGGCGTGTTTACTGGCAACACTGAATTATGCAACTGCGGCGACGCCTCCATCTGCCATCATATATGGCGCGATCTCTACATAGAGATCCCGCCACATACGGTGGCAGTTGGAGGCGTCGCCACAGTCGCGTAATTCAGTGTTACCAGTAAACACGCCAAAACTAGCACTCACTGTGCCATACGGCTCGATACATTATATTGACGTTTCATTTGTAACGATCTTTGGTTGCAGAGCTATAAACTCAAATAAAACAAATTAATATACCAAAGTCAAAATATGTTTATTAAACTATTTCAAACATGATTAATAATTAACGGGACTTATCCTTCTTATTATATATTACATATATTATGTGTTCCTTCACTCTGTCCGCAATAGACCGTTTAGTGTGTTCGACGTAGGATTTCCCACAGCTGCAATCAATCTTATACACACCCTTATATCTTATATCATGAGTATAAATCGCGAATCTCTTAAAACTATTATTTCAAACATGGCACTGAGCATTGTCTTTACATATTTTTTACCGAGGTTAGATCAGCGGAGACCCTAGCTTGGAGAAGAACTAACAAGAAACTCCGGAAATCAATTTATTATAATCACCCTTAACAAACATAAAAATTACAAAGAGTGGGCAAAAAACACAACGCTGGTAATACTAAATTTACCTTTCATACAAAATAACACGCAATGGCGGTAACGTCAAATTTAGTTCCAAGTTTGGCTACTGCCACCGTATGTGGCGGGATCTCTAGTTATGTTATTTATTACCATAGAGTATCCTTGATCAGAGTTATATAGAGATCCCGCCACATAAGCTGGCAGTAGCCAAACTTGGAACTAAATTTGACGTTTCCGCAATTGCGTGTTATTTTGTATGAAAGGTAAATTTAGTATTACCAGCGTTATGTTTTTTGCCCACTCTTTGTAATTTTTATGTTTGTTAAGGGTGATTATAATAAATTGATTTCTGGAGTTTCTTGTTAGTTCTTCTCCAAGCTAGGGTCTCCGCTGAACTTCTTCTTCTCAATCGTTACGCTCTTATCAGAGCGGTCGTGGTCTTCATGACGTGGCATCTTGAGCAGCCGAAATGGTTGGTGAACTAACCTCGGTAAAAATATGTAAAGACAATGCTCAGTGCCATGTTTGAAATAGTTTTTTTACATACATACATACACATCACGCCTGATTCCCTGTAGAGGGGTAGGCAGAGATCACGGATCCCCATTTGTCCCGATCCTGACAGACCACTTTCGCTTCATTGACATTCATACATTCTCTAATACACTCTCGGTGGTTATAGGTACTCCTAACGTCACCTTTTTTCAATATAGCGTCTATCTGACTATATATGTCTTATTAGGCCGGCCCCTACGTAACCGCCCTTCCACTTCACTCATATATATTCCTTTTGTCAATATGTATATAGTTTTTTTAATTTGTACTTAGATCATAAAATAACTTTCAAAGAGAGCTTATGATAGGGCCTATTTTGAATAAAAATATTTTGACTTTTGACTTTGGTATATTAATTTGTTTTATTTGAGTTTATAGCTCTGCAACCAAAGTTCGTTACAAATGAAACCTCAATATAATGTATCGAGCCGTATGGCACAGTGAGTGCTAGTTTTGGCGTGTTTACTGGCAACACTGGATTACGCGACTGTGGCGACGCCTCCAACTGCCACCTTATGTGGCGGTTACTCTACAGTTATTTCATAGAGATCCCGCCACATAAGGTGGCAGTTGGAGGCGTCGCCACAGTCGCGTAATTCAGTGTTACCAGTAAACACGCCAAAACTAGCACTCACTGTGCCATACGGCTCGATACATTATAGGTTTCATTTGTAACGGTCTTTGGTTGCAGAGCTATAAACTCAAATAAAACAAATTAATATATCAAAGTCAAAATATGTTTATTAAACTATTTCAAACATGATTAATAATTAACGGGACTTATCCTTCTTATTATATATTACATATATTATGTGTTCCTTCACTCTGTCCGCAATAGACCGTTTAGTGTGTCCGACGTAGGATTTCCCACAGCTGCAATCAATCTTATACACACCCTTATATCTTATATCATGAGTATAAATCGCGAATCTCTTAAAACTATTATTTCAAACATGGCACTGAGCATTGTCTTTACATATTTTTTACCGAGGTTAGATCAGCGGAGACCCTAGCTTGGAGAAGAACTAACAAGAAACTCCGGAAATCAATTTATTATAATCACCCTTAACAAACATAAAAATTACAAAGAGTGGGCAAAAAACACAACGCTGGTAATACTAAATTTACCTTTCATACAAAATAACACGCAATTGCGGAAACGTCAAATTTAGTTCCAAGTTTGGCTACTGCCAGCTTATGTGGCGGGATCTCTACGACTAGAAAGTTTTAGAATTCTCCTGAGTCATTTATTTATTCATGAACAACATACATTGTATTCGAATATCTTAAAATTATTCTTAAAAATAACATTTATACATCTTAAAAACATTTATAAATCATATAATATATTAAGCAATTATACAAGATTAAATGTCAATTACAAATTTGTAACAAATAGATCTCATAGCCACACAAACGTCCTAAGTAACAAGTTTCATTTTGTTCGCTACTTTTCAAGTTCAATCTTCACACTAAAGTAACATTGATAAAAAACTGAAGCGAGAGGAAGCAAATCGACGTGCTAAAGGAAACAGGAACAATCCCATTTCATCGGCAGTTTGTCAATTTGCAAACACAAACGAGGGCAAATTAAAAGTGGAGAGGTTTGCATTTCTCTCGGCTGAGGCGGCCATTTTCTTCATTCTTTATTTACGATGTCGCTGTTACTGAAATAATGAAACACTAGAAGCAACGGCTTCTCGTTTCCGCTGCAATCTGCGCCATGCTCTTCCCTGGGGAGATGGAAAGTAAGTAGTTGGTCAGTATCCATCATAATATTGTCTAGTTTGTTATAATGGTAAACATGGTTCAATGGGAAGAGACTCAAATCTTAGAAACGTTATACAATTACACTCTCGATAGCTTGATTGCGTTAAGAAAATAGTTACTTTAACATATCTCCACGATTTGACTAATGAGAAGTGGCAACGGTTGTCTGCAATTGGTCAATATAATTTGTTTTTCAGTTACTCACGTGTGATTGGCCAGTTTAATGTTGGAATATCAGGATGTCAATATTTTCTTAACGCAAATAGCCAGATATGCTTCAAACTCATTCGTGGAGAAAAGATGTAATAAAATGACATAACTGTAAGGGTTGTGATATTATTTTTATAGCATATTAGTGACAGGTTACTATTCGATTGCTCATTAGAATCAGTTGACTTCCTGTACCTTAGACACACGAAGAAAGACAGCTACTTAGTATTTGAGTCCTAGACAAACACAACTAGTAAAAGAAACAAACACCAGTTGCTCAAATAGACTCCAACAAGTCACTAAACCGTGTCTACATGGTTTCTGAGCGGAAGGGACCAAACTTTAGCCCACTTTTGGGCCCTGGAGCAAGTTACGAACGCTGTTTGTGGGACAAGTTAAGGAGTTTGCACTAGCCATTGCCTGGGATTGCATTGTGCAAATACATTATGCAGATAGACTTTGGAGATGGAAGACAAATGACAGAATGTAAACAATTGCCAAACTGTAGACCCTTTAGTCTGAGCGTTAGTTCGCGTTCGATTATTATCGAAGTTTAGCAATGTTAGATGTCAGTAATTGTTATTGTATGAGTGTATTAATAAACCGTTTGTATTTGGCGTAGCTCAGTTGTTGTGGCTGAACTTTGTTTCAGTGGGTACAGGGTTTGTCTCTCGCCTGAGGATGTACTAGTAGAAATAAATGAATTTACATTTCCGAAATGCACCGAATATTACTATGAGGTAAAACATCGTTAGGAATTATACCTGTACCCCAAACAGGTAACAGTTAATACGTACACTAGGCGACATGGTTTACCACCCGTCTATAACTCAAATAACAATCCGTAATATTCGTGAACGCTAATTGTTTGTCTTTTCTGACCCGCGTTAATAGATTTGGTGAAGAAAAATATTGTAAGGAATCAAACCTATCTATTTGGATTGGCGATAGAGAAATTTTAGTTTCCTTTTTGGGAATTACCACCTGTCCAGTTGTACGAAAATGATCCGGGACGGTATATCAGTGCTTTATAATTTCAACATTCTTTTTCCAAGCTCGTATAAAATTAAATGTATGGTCTATATACGTTATAAGGCGTCTGTGCGCGTGCCAAGGGGTCGTTCCTAACGGCCGCTGGCTAGCCGCCAAGCAATCGCCACGTGCATTTATTAAGCCCAATCCTCTTACATTTAATAGCCTTCAATCTATAGATATACACACTAGACTTCTTAATATTTTAATTATGTACATAAATAAATATGCCTGATTCCCTGTAGAGCGGTACACACCACTTTCGTTTCATTGACACTCATACATCTTCTCATAGACACTCGGCGGTTCTCAGTACTCCTAACGTCACCCTTTTTCAATATAGCGTCTATCTGACTGTTTTTTTAATATATCTATCGAAGGATAATCTGAATATTAGAATCTTTGAAAATAAATATACGAATATGGATATTAAAAAGAGATTTTAGGGAATGTTCTTATTTTACGCCATTTGAAGATTCGTTTTGCAACGATACTAGAACGACTGAAATCTTTCTAACTTTTGCCGGTTATAATTGAAATATCTTTAATTTATGTCAATCTTTGCAATGTTCATAATCATTACACACTCATACACAATTCTACATATATACACACATATGCAAGAATAGATCCTTAATCCTAGAAGTTAAAAGAACCTTATTTATTACCTTCATATCAACAAGTGTTCAATTAAACATATGGCTGCCCTAAAATTGATATGCGTCGTGAAATGTTTATTATTTACCAAAATGTGTGTTATGGAGATCCATTACATTGTAAACAGCTGCTTTTAACTTTACCAACAGGCTATGCATGTTATAATTAAACTATTATCTCTGCATTCTATTCACCCCCTTGGGATAACAGACGAGAGCATATATGAGAACCTTTTTAAAATTAACATGGAAATAACGAGTAAAATACGTAGCGTAACTCCCCACAGTACAATAAACATAAACTACGAGCTGAATGAATCTGTCTCGCTAATGCTACGAGTGTATTGTTGTGTACTACGAATGAGGCTTTCATTCGGACAAAACGCCATTGTGGGGAGCGCCTGCAGCCTCTGATTAAGGCTCTCATGCGGCCTTAATTGGGTCCGTGGCTTATTTCAATACTATTTGTTTGGTTACTGTTTTCGGAAGTACACCAAACGACACTATGGCCAAATTTACGAAATTTATACGTAAGGGTCGACGCTAGGGTAATTGGAAGGTTGTTGGATGAAGGGCTAACAACCTGTCGCCAATATTCAATATTAATACCATAACGACTTTTATGGTTATGCTTAGTGTACCGAGAAGAAATGTCTTCGACATTCTATTCACGCTGATAAAAATAAATAGATGTGAGTTTATATTTTTGCACACATACTCACACAAGGTACATAAAAAGTAAAGGATTTTGTTTCCATTTAGAAATAAGCGTCTTATGTTTATTTGATGGGTGGTGGAAACGTATGTTTTATGTTGGAAATATGCCTGTAGTTATTTATTCTTTTACATTTTCATAAGATAATATTATTTTAAAATTATCTCTGAGCACTGAATAAATATTTTATTCCTTAGTTCTTTCTATTTGTGTTTGACACTACGAATAAATCATAATTACAGTCAAAATTATGATAAGCAGCGGAAAATTCTAGGAAATACCTAGAAATTTCCATCAGAATTCAGAAGTTAGCACCAAAGTACGAATAATTCATGGAATAACCAACCTTAACTTTTATCATACCACGAATCACAATTAGGTTCTCCCTTAATGTTACCATTGGAATTTCTGCCTCATTTTATACAGCATTCAATTATGTATACAATAAGTCATGTAAACATTGAAACATGTAATTACATTTATGTTCTATCGTCAAGTCGCAACGCCTCGCCTTATTTCCAGCTTTCATATTGATTCATAAGCATCATTTATCATTTTTGTAAACTTGGAAGCTGTAAAAACACGTATCCTTTTGACAGGGTCTCCGTGGCTGGTATATGTCCGAGTATGATTAATGTATGAGGAATAGATTAGGCACGCATCAGAATTTCAAATGAGTCGCTTCAGATATAACGGATGTGTTTGCTTAACTTAACAGATGAAAAGTTGCTTTTGGGTTGGGTGCGTCATATTTATTAAGTATAGGTATTTTAGGTACATAGAAATGGGATAAATTTAAGAAATATCACAGGGAATTTGTTTTTATTGCTTGCAGTTGGTCAATTTTATTCTAAGCTTAGTTGAAGTTTAGGTATGTTGCGTAATGAAAGTTTACATGTATATAAATGTTTGGTGACTAATTCATGGTAGGTTAGCAAACATCCTCATATAAAATTATGCATACCTATTTAAATACTAGTTTTAATTTAACATGTTAAAGTACAAAACATTCAATGCCATGCTAAAAGAAGTACATATTACCATTGAATTAATACCTTATACATAAAATGATCAACAGATATACGTGCATCTAATCTCCCACTTGCCAAAGTAAGGACTATATTCAATGAAAAACCTGTATGTTTGCATACTAGGAAAAGTTCTCAGTTTTTAGGAATTTAGAGCTAAAAGAGAGCAGTTTTTGAGCGCAGAGCGCGATTTCATTTGAAGGCTGTTCCATGCAATATGCATGAGGCGAGAGTGCAGTCCGATTCAATTACAGTTTTCGGTGCCTATACTACGAGGTAGTGCTACGATGTAGAGTCGTAGCTCGTTCCCACGATCCATATTCTGAGCAAATGCAGTCATGTTTATTTAAACAGTAAATGCTATTAACATCTGATTACAGCTGCTTTGCTTTTTGTAAACATTATTTAGAATGATTACTGTAAGTTTATATTGTAAGAAATGACTTTCCTAATGTATCAAGTTGATGCTGTGACTATGATAATATATATACGTACATGTTATAGTTTAATAACTATTGTCCATTTTATAAATATGAATAGCTACGTCTAGACATTTTAATATTTATCATTGCATAGCATCGCTGCTATCAAAATATTTCACTCAGAACTTAGATCCTGAAACTTAATCGCTTTATCCAACTTTGTCAAACTATGAAAACTGCACAATGTCATTTTAGAGGCGGTTATCCAATACCAATTTATAGGTTTCGGCAGTCGTTGCAACGCAAATGTTCTCAAAGGCAGGTCGACCGCATGCTAAAGGGGCAGTGGAATGAATCCGCCCACCAGACTGGCCAGATACGTGATTCCATTCGCAAGGCTCTAGGCGAGATTTAGGCAATGTTTACTGTTCATATCACGGTAAATAGATGTTTAAAGGGACATGTATATATTAAACGTAATTGCCTTGATGTGTCATAAACAAGTTCTTACGTCTTGATATGAGTTTAGGTACAATGTGATTTTATGTAGGATTACGTAAGTGTCTGCCCAATAAGGGCAACACGTGATGTGTATGTATGTGAAGATACAATGTGATTTTAAAGGTTTTACAGTGCCAAAAGTGAAATAATTAAAAAATGTTGGTCTTCATTTTGCCTGACGCTATTTCGCATATCACGCTACATCAACACTCTTCGATGACTTGTCATTACAATCTTAATTTCTTTAATATTTTAATAAACCATTGTTATTCTATGGGAGAGGTCTAAGTCTAACGATTTACTGAGATAGGGTGGTGTTTATGATGAAATAGTCGTTCTTGTATATTTTTAGTGAATTACTTAGAATGAAAAAGGAAGGTTTTGACATGTTATCCGGATAGTTGACACCTAATGTTGAAAGCTTCATAAAGATGAGAAGAAATGTTATCAAGTAAGAGTCATCCTAAGAAGGATATAATTACGTGCAAGGATATTTACAATTGAATAAACGTAGTTTTAATTTTTAGGATGGTAACCGCACAGTGTAAAGAAGAATTAAGCGAAAGTGTCAAAGACAAACGCGTTCACGACCATTAACCCTTGTGGGGTACTCAAACGTTCAGATGTTCATCTCCGCAATAAGCGAAGGTGGTTACTTTGAATTTTCACTTGAAAAAAAAGACCCAAAAGACATTTGTGATTTTTGCCTACTCTTTAATAAGAATGTTTGAATATATATATAAACATGTATGCACGTGTAAGCAAGGAACAAAAGCTATTGAACCAAACCTGATGACGGCTTGTTAACAGAAGCTACCTTAGTGCAGGTTACTGCACTTTGATTGATATGGGAAACATGTCTGCTCCGACCTACACGAATTCATGAGCTGCTCTGAGACTGGTATGAATATGTTCGGGATTGTTTAACAGATACCTAAATATAGGTGATGAAGTCTTGATAATGCATGGTTTTATCAATGCTTTAGATATAACAAAACAATTTTAAATAACTTTTGCTAACAAATATGTAACTGCTAAAATTTACAGATAATATAATCAATACGTATCATAAATAAAAAGAATAATAATCATTAAGGTAAATGTTGCTCCCTTACAGCAAGAATAGATCCACGGAGATATAATATCTTCTAGGTCGATTTTTAGCTGAAATAGGGTGTAGTGATGTCATATATGGAACGTTGGTGACAGGTTGCTAGCCCATCGCCCAATAGATTGCTTTTATCCTTAGCCGTCGAACAGCAACTAGTTCTCTTTACGTCCTACACTAGCACGTGATTAATTAAAATAATTTTAATTGCATCATACTGCAAATATAATGTAACCTGGTAAAGATAACCTATAATAAATTTACTTTAAATCTTGCAATTCATCGAATTCTATCATTGAAAATTATAAAAACAATCTATCTGGCCGACTTAATCTTTCGATGTAAGGCCTAAATAAAACAGAATATAAAAAAATGTATCTGAAACGAAAATGTTTTTAAACTAAATATGTGTGTATATTTATTTTGTTTTTTTTTTTTTATAAGCAGCTTAGTAAATAAATAGCTAGAACAAGACAAGTTCTAAGAAAACATATTTCCCGTAGTACTATAAGGAAATCCCTCAAACGCTGGTATTCCATGAAACCTAATATGAAGGCTTCTCTGCAAGGGTTACTAGCAACTTGCTCTTAAAGTTTTAACTAATCCATTCTTGTTAAAGAGTTCCTAAAGTCCTCGTTGCAGAGTGCGAACAAAGAAAGAACTTTTACAACTCTATTAGCAATGTTTATTATTTTTTGCTTGCGGTTAGTTCTGAATATTATAAAAAAATGTTTATACTAACATATGAAGAGTGACGTTAGAAATACATGGTATATAAAGATTGGGACAGATGGGATTTCATGATATGTGCCTACCCCTTAACAGTGAAATGCGTATGATATGTATTTATGTATACAAATGCATCACGACTGTAAAATCATCTCGGGGTAGTTAGAGGTGAAGTTTTCATTGGGATTGTGTTGAGTCACTCGAAACCCACTAATTAACCGTAATAAACATCCGCCGTATTTAATCATATAGAGTAGTGTAGAACGTCTCATAATATACATAAAGAAACCTTTGAGCTAAAAATTGTCCCCTCAAAATAGAGACCCAAATAACCGTGTGGTTATACGTAGTTACTTAAAACCTATTTTCCTCTAGATAAGCAGTGTTTTTAGATTCTAGCAATTTCTCTCTCTAAAAATATTTTTCACGTGTACGTTCTAATATCTAAGCTCTAAGATATAAAACTTTGCTTCTATTACAAAGTTAATGACTTGGAATATTAATACATACTAGAACATAAACGTAAGTTGTAAACAAAGTCTTGCCTTCAATAAATTGGGTGAATATTTTGAACGAACCTCCTAAACGGCCGACACAACCTCCGATATTGGATTTAGATTGCACACGTAGATGCAAATCCCAGGCATTCGGACGAAGCGCTATATTGCTACGGGCTGGATTTCGTAGCAAGTATTCGTAGCCACATCCGCAATGCAATGGCTGCTACTTAGTGCTTAGGGTTTGTGAATAAGTATGCACCTTTCTATTTCTTTATATATACATACATATTCACGCCTTTTGTCACATCTGTTATTGAAAATACATACATACCTCCATACATACCATGCATGCCTCTACGTCCCCAACGGGATAGGCAGTCTATCGATCGTAAAAATCTTTATTCACTCACACCCATTAATCTCGTCATACATGTTCTTCACACTGCTTTTTTTATTATGTAATCTCCAAAAACCTATTTTTTATTTAGGTTTATAATTATTTCGTTCGCATTTTGGAAAGCTTAAACAAAAACAAGTGATTTTTTAAATTATTCATGTCCCAAATGAAACTATCCCATTAGGACAAAGTCACGCCCACTCCTATTCTATTTTAATCCTAACCCTTTAGTTGTTTCACTCAACTGTCATCCCATAGTACCGGTGACCGGAAGAGCCGCAAAACTTACGAAGGCTTCGCAGTGGCTAACTCTTGTCATACAATTAGAAGTTTCGCAAACTGTATGCTCAACGAGTTAGCAGTTTGCGCCATCCATTACGAACAACTTGCACCGTGTAAATCCATTATGCAAATGCCTAAGACTTGTAGGTTTAAGCTAGATTGCCTTTAGGAGCACCTTTTTGAACAGATAAAGAAATGTTGTTTGTGCTGTTTGAGCGAAGAATTACATAAGTATGTTTTTAAATATACATATATGACTACGTGAAAGTCCTTTATCCCTTTTGGGGAGGACAGAACGTCGAAGATGTAATATCTCTTGGATTACTTTTTAGTCTGATTATGAGTTGTAATATCGTAATGGGATATTGGTGACAGGTTGCTAGGTCATTGTCTAATAGGTTCCATAAACTCCTTAGCCCTTAATCGGTTTCTACGGGCCGGGAGAAGTGACAGATAGTTAGCATTCTTTTTACGTCTCATACTTGTACGGGACATAGCATTACACACTCATATTATACTATATATCGTCGTTGCGCCTGGAAAAACCGATAAAGACAAAATCGTAACTTTTCAGGAGAGACAAAAAACTGTTTGTTTTGTAACTAAGACCCTTAAGTCAAAAACTGAGTATGCACAAAATTAAAATAAGGTAATATGGATCTGTTGTAATATAATTTGTTCGTTATATGACTTTATTTTAGGACTCAGAATTTTTTTTCTTTAATTTTGACACATAACTGTTTATTTTTGGGTCGTAAAAATCCGCTATGTGATTTTTTATTACAAAGCAGTTTTTCCAGTGACTTTATAATGCTGAATTAGGAAATATAATGATCCTACTCTGACACATAGCGGCTTTTTCCCTTTAACGGTAGCTCCGAAATTCTCTTTTACATCAGGACTCACCTTCGAAAACGTCGCTGATCGTCATCTCCATACTCCGAATTAACCTTATAGATACGGGGATATGACACCTTAGGGTATATGATATCTTTAGTATATACCCTTTTCTCCAATTTTTCCCTACCCCATGAATAAAATTACAAAATCAAGGTAATGAAATGATGTAGTGTTAAGTTAGCTAGTAATTTAACGTACGTATAAGTAAAATTAATCACAGTAATATCCGTTTTACAGATATCCGTAGTTTAAACTAAGCGGTAATGAAAAAAAACCAAAGATAAAAGGATAGCATATTTATATAAAAAAAACTCTGGACGGACGGTAAATCTTTTTCCTGGCACCATTTTAAATACTCTTTATACAAAAAACAAACAAAAACAAACGCATTCAGGACCATTAACCCTTGCGGGGTAGTCAGAGATTCAGATGTCCATCTCCGCAATTGCGAAGGTAGTCATTCTATGGACACCTCGAACCCACGTGTTAACCAGATAGTCAGTACTCAATGTGACAGGTGGTCAGCCATGTCGCCATTTACAAGCACTAACTATTACCTGTTCGACGAACAGGTAGGTTTCCTCACGATGTTTTCCCTCACCGTATAATTCGATGCATTTCGTAAATGTGTTTTTATTACGAAAACGTACATAGAAATTCATTAAAATTCATTTCCATTGGTACATGCTCAAGCGGGATTTGAACCCTGCACCCACTGATACAGAGCCAAGCCCCAAACAACTGAGCTACGTCGAATTATGTATTACTACACTAACTCTTTACTCTCTTACTCTTTATGTATTTTAGAATAAGACAGTAGGGCATCATCTACGTAAATCCGTGAACTACTTGAACGACTATGATGTCTTGGGACCTTCGCAAGTTCGTTTAGCCATTTATTTACTGAAGCGGATTACAATGGTTTCTTAGCATTGTTTGCTCTGTCACTATAGTTTGCTTTAACATTTTGTTGATATCATTTTTTCTTAGTTTGGATTAGACCGAAGACTTGAGTCTGTATCAGAGGGTACAGGGTTCAAAACCCGCTTGTACACCGTAACAATGGGAAAGAAGTTTCGTAATAAAAACACTTTTATTAAATCCATCGAATACTACGGTGAGGGAAAACATCGTGAGGAAACCTATCTGTTCCCCGAACAGCTAATAGTGCTTGTAAACTGGAGACTTTATGGGTTACTACCTGTCACATTGAGTACTAACTGTCTGGTTACCACCTGGATTCGAGGTAGCCATAGAATTACTACCTCCGCGATTGCGGAGATGAATACCTGAACCTCTAACTACCGCAAGGGTTGTGAAAGGTCGGGAACGCGTTTGTCGTTTCTCTTTTGTTGCTCTCGGATAACTTAGTAATGGGAAAGCCCCGGCGAAGACGGAACCACCCCTGAGCTTCGCAGGGCGGGAGGACCTCCACTCCTGGAGATGCTTGAGGATTTGTTTAATTCCGTCATAGCCAATGGGACTACCTCGAGGGCGTGAAGTGGGAGTGTGGTGGCCTTGTTTCTCAAAAAGGGAGACAAGGCCCTATTGAAGAATTATAGACCAATCGCGCTCCTAAGCCATGTTTACAAGTTATTTTCGAGGGTGCTTACAAATCCTCTCGCCTTAAGATTTGACGCCTTCCAGCCACCGGAGCAGGCCGGATTTCAAAAAGGCTATAGTACCGAAGACCACATTCACACGGTGCGGGAGGTTATACAGAAGTCCCATGAGTATAAACGGCCGCCGTGTCTTGCCTTCGTGGACTACGAGTTGGCCTTCTACTCCGTCGAGATCTGGGCTGTTCTGGAATCACTGCAGCGATGCCAGATCTTTTGGCGATAATTAGCGAAACGAAGGTGCGTGAGGCATCTACCATTGACATTAATACCCATCCCAGTCCAATCCAGAGTTTTGAGGACGTCCTCCAGTGCGTTTGAGAACAGTTTTGGGGAGATAACATCCCCCTGTCTCACTCCTCTGAGCAACTGTATAGGACTCGTCTTTTGGTTTTGAACTTGAACAGATATCGTTGTTGTACTATATAGGCTTCTCAGCACCTGCACATATCGCCAATAGATCTGGCATCGTTGCAGTGATTCCAGAACAGACCAGATCTCGACCGAGTCGAAGGCCTTCTCGTAGTCCACGAAGGCAAGACACAGCGGACGGTTAAACTCATGGGACCTAAGATGACCTAAGTGGCACCTATTTCGTTAATTTATCATTACTTTATGTTTCAGTGCGGACCTATATTGTTTTATAGTAAAGGGATAGAGTGGTTATTCGTAAGTACGAACACAGAGCTATTTTCCAACCAACATGCATTGGGTACAATATAGATAATGTGTAGGTACGTATCAATCTACCTCGACCCAGTTTTATCTATTAAAATCACATTAAGTGAGTACAACAGAACCAACTGATGAAATTCCCATGTGGTTTTAAGTTATGTTTTATTATTTAAACTTAAATGCTTATTATGATCAACATACTTATTTCTGCTTTGTGTCATACAGGTGCAACATGTTTTTATCACTTATTACGTAAGATTGCTATTCTAAATATTAATTATTTCATGACCAAAACAAACCAAATCATACCCGGCGCAAGATTGATATTCCGATATGCGCAACCGCGCGCGCAGCGCAGCGTGTAAGTACTTCGCAGAGGTCGAAATGGAAAAACCGCTTTGTGGTACTTAAAACACAAAGCGGTTTAATACGCGGATTTTTGTTTGAACGATACATAGCGGAAAAAGCTATTTTATTATTCTTTTGAGATATCAAAAAACGGGTTTCACAGGCATGACGGGCGTGTCGAGTTTACTATAAAAGTGTAAAAAGGTCAATTTTGTTAAAAAAATGTTTATCGGTTTTTCCAGGCGCAACGACGATATTTATATAAACCGATTAATTATAAAAAGTTTGAACGACCTTTTATTGTATTTACTTTATAAACAACTGTCCAACGATGTTGGTTTCAATTTAATTCCGTTGTGAAAGGAGTTTATTTAACTCATATTCGTTTCTTATTTTAAGTTACTTATGTGCCTGGAAATTAAATAGTAGCAAATCTTACGATTTCCAATACCACATGATATGAAAATGCTGTATTTGAGTTTGTATATCCTCTGTAGCTTATCTTACGAAATGTAATGACATAAGAAAACGCTGCCTGTATGTTTATATAGCCTTATAGTTTTAGTATAACATAGTTTTTCGATCTACTAATCTCTCGTAGTATATGATAGTTCCACGTTCGACCGCACCTATTCCCATTAGGATTAGTTCGGACCGTGTCTTGCAAAATGGCGATCCGAAGCGCCGGCTTGCTACAGCTCGGCATTTCGCCTCACAGCCTTTGCCTTGCATGGTGCACTGGCCACGTACTGAAATACACAAAATGTTATCGAACAAACATACAAACGTTAGTATTTTTATGTTTATAGTTTTATTATTCATTTATTTATTAATAATTTAGTTTAACAGGTAAGTTTATATTCATGTGAATACAGTTGTAAATAAATTTAGTTTAAATAAAATAAAGAAACAAACATCTGAAAGTAATAAAAAGTGATACTGTGTATTAAATATTTCATGTATAGAGCATGTATGAGAGGGTTAATGGGTTTAAGTGAAGCAAGAGAGAATTGTCAGGATCGTTCCAGGTGGCGAACGATAGTCTCTGCCTATCCCGTTGGGGACGTAGAAGTGTGAATATATGTATGTTAATGTCTACTTTCCAACAGAGAGGCTTTAACTATCAAAAATAATCTTGAACGATTCGGTCTGTCAGGAACAAAGTGTGTTCAATGAACCCATTAATAAATTATACTGCACAATTGTGAAAATAAACAGTTGAAGCTCCGACTTCTTCCCCAAAACAATGTTCGTGAATAGTATGCTTTATTTTATTCACACTTCCTATTTTAATATCTCAATATTAAATACTATTTGCTTATTAAGGCATTCATTGAATTTGGCCATGGTCCAGCAGCTGATAGGGTTGGCATATTGAAAATATTTTTACTAGAGATTCGCTATGTGAGTGGTATTTATAATAGCTTGAGGACTTTTATCATGCTGGGTTATGTCCCGGTATACTAAACGTTTTCTGATGTGTATTCATTAGGGAAGGTGTGAACACTACATTATTTAGTATTCTTTAACATCTTACTCTTTATACCAGGTTAAATGTGATAATTTCATTCCTTTCCACAGCGATTGACGAGTAAGAATACCTAAGTATTGATCATGATCATAAGATGTAGTGTGTATGGTGTGTATACTTTCATATGTTAAAAGATGACTTCCATTGGATGTTCCATATGCACTTATAGTGCAAAATAATAATTATGTTTAGTTTATGTTTCAGTTTATGTTACGTTAGAAATGTGTATGGTTAAAATCTAAGTGTCATCAATTTCATTATTATATATAAATCGGACTTAGCGTAATTCATTTAGTCTTGTTTTAACTCTTGCCGCGAGCGCAACCCAATAAACGGGTTCGGGAATAAAAAGTCTTTTTTTTTAAAAAGCTCCTTCGGAGGGTCATCCTAACAATTGGTGTCAGAAGTGGGATAATCTCGTGGAAATTTTGACTATTTCCGGGATTATTCGGTGTTAGGCGTGTCGCATCAGTTTTCACCCTAGCATCTCTAGGACTCCGAAGCGTATGTGTGAGTGTTGTCGCGACCTACGGTAAGACTCAAGCAGCCGTAAGACTTGAGCCAGCGTTGCGCAGAACACCAGGTACCAGATCCTGTCACACTTCCCGTCCGCGTGGTCGACATAAGCCTCAGCTCCAGCCAGAAGCCGAAGTGGTGAGCACTCGTCACACGGACAGAACTCCGGTAAGGCAAGACTCATTTCCATATTTCAAAATCCAAAGTATCCATCCACCACGTTGGCTGAACGACATCGCCGCGTGGCTGTTACCTAGTGCAATTTGAGCACCCGTTGCGAGTGTGAGAATCGCGCTGTCACCCGACTCTTTCGCCGCCGCAGCCTTGAGAAGCCGCCGCGCGCTATCTATCTACCGTTCTTCACTGCATTCTACCACGTTGTTCCTGTTTTCGACGATGCTGAAGATCCTGCTATTCCTGTGAGTTATTTTGTTATTTTACTAAAGTGCTTGTGTTTGTGTTTTGTGTTTACCAATTCTACAGTAAGGACTCTAATTCTGAAAACTTCATTTATTCTAACTTTACTATTTTCAATTTTGTATCTTAATGACAGAATTCAAACACGAATATTCTTCAAATATTGTTAAATCTCCCGTCATAATGTCGCCAAAATCCGAGGATAGTGTTAGCCTTAGTGTATTAACCCAATTTATTAAAACATATAACGGTGACAAAGAAACACTCCCCGCATTTCTCACAAACTGTGACAATGCCATGTCACTGGCATCCTCGTCACAGCAAGTTGTCCTATGTAAATTTATCATTTCTCAATTACAAGGCAAGGCTCAGATAGCCTGTAGCCTTAAATCGTTTAAAACTTGGGATGAAATTAAGTGCTTTCTTCGAAGTACATTTGGAGAAAAAAAACATGTCACTCACCTTCTGCTAGATTTACAAAACTGCCGACAATTACCTTCAGAGGATGTCGTAAAATACTCCCTTAGATTAGAATCTATCTTAACGCGTCTCCAATCAGACATATATAATAATTGTAAAATACCTACAGAACTTTCCGGCAGAATAGCTGCGATGGAAGAATTAGCCTTGAACACTTTCATGTTAGGGTTAAACAACAGTATATGCAATATCGTCAGGTGTCGAAACCCGGCAACCTTGCGTGAGGCTACTGAGTTAGCCATCGAAGAAGAAAAACTCTTCAACTTAAGTAGGTCCTCTTTTACACCTAATAACTTCATTAAAAAATGCTCTATCTGCCATAAAAGTGGCCATAGTTCCTCCCAATGTTTCCGGAACAGGAAACCTAACTTTTCAACGCACAGTTACTCTCCAAATAAGCCACATCCTCCTCAACGCTCTTATCATGTGCAGAATGCACCAAACTCTTATAATTCCGTTTCTTCCCAGGTCCAATGCAAATATTGCAAAAATTTCGGACATTCTATACAAGAATGCCGAAAGCTTCAATTTAAGAACAGCCAAAATGGCTCTAATAATAATAATTCCCATTATAATGCGAATAATCGCAATTCCCCAAGTAACGCGCCTCCTACGTGTGCACAAGGCCGTGCCAACGTGCATGTCCTAAACGATGCTCCTTTAAACGAGCACTGATTTCGGATCCGTGTCTGCCGAAATCCCCATTAAAAAACGGCACGAATATTAACTCTAAGAAACATAATCCTATTTTTTCTATGTCTGAAACTAATTTACATAATGCTAATTTTTCTAAGTCCTCTGAGTTTACTAATGATACTAAGTCCTCTGAATTCTCTGATTTTTATAAAAATAATACTAAGTTTTCATCTCGAAAAGATTCGAGTTCTCTGAGTTCTTGCAAAAGCAAGGTTAATTATAGTAATAATATTTCTAATTCTTCACCTCGGACAAACATTCCGAGTTCTTGCATAAACAAAGATAAGCTAATGGGTCATAATGCATATCTTAATAAGTCTTATGACAATCAAGTATCAAATTGCATCTCTCAGTTCCTAAGCGCGCCGCAGACTACGTCTCCAATAGAGACGCGGCTCGCACAAAACCCATCTAATAAAGAAAGTATTATTCCTATTTCTAAAAACGAAAATAGAACTTTTAAGGTTAATAATCTAAATAATAGAACTTCTTTACCTCATGTTTACTTAAATACTAATTTTAATGAAAAACCTCTTTGTTTTTTAATTGATACTGGCTCTTCAATTTCCATTGTTAAGTATTCTTGTCTAATAACGAATCCTACTCTGTCTTCCGATGTAGTTCAAATAAAAGGCTTAAGCGACAACGATTCGTTTTGCAATTCACTTGGCTCTATAGATATAAGGATGAATTTAGAAGATTCTCATTTTAATTATACTTTCCATGCGATTAGTGACTCTATCCAATTAAACTTTGATGGTATTTTAGGTAATGACTTTATTCAACATTTTAATATAGATATACAATATTCAACTAGTTCCTTTATTCTACAAGGTTACTCCATTCCGATCAACTTCACGAAAACATCTTACGTTATTCCAGCTCGTTCGGAAGCTGTCATTGAGTCTGAAATTTCTAATTTATCTGAAGTTAAATCCTTAAAAGAAGCCTTAGTGTTAGATCACCAAATTTGTGATGGTGTTTATGTCGCCAATAGTATAGTTTCTATTAAGCAAAATAATCGCGTAAACATTTCAATTTTAAATACGAATAACTCAGAACTTGTTTTAAATAATTATTGCGTTACATTGACTCCTTTCAATTTTCCTCATAACTCTGATTTTCAAGTTAGTCAAATTAATCATATTCAAAGTTCACTTTCGTCTGACCGTTCTAAAAGGGTCTTAGAGCAAATCCGATGCTCACATCTTAACTATGAAGAAAAGAAATATCTCCTAAACTTAATCTCTGATTTCACTGACATTTTTCATTTAGAAGGAGAACAGTTGACTTATACAAACGCTCTTAAACATAATATTAATACAGGTAATTCAGCTCCCATAAACGTCAAATCGTATCGCTTTCCAGAAGCCCACAAAGATGAGGTGGAAAAGCAAATAAAGAAAATGCTTGATCAAAACATCATCCGTCCGTCAACTTCACCTTGGAGCGCGCCCGTTTGGGTTGTCCCTAAAAAGCTAGATGCCTCCGGGAAACAAAAGTGGCGCATCGTCATTGATTATCGCCGCCTTAACGACGTGACCGTTTCAGGAACCTATCCTCTTCCATTAATTACCGACATATTAGATCAATTAGGACATTCGAAATATTTTACAACTTTAGACCTAGCTTCAGGTTTTCATCAATTAAAATTAGAAGACAAAGATATACCTAAAACAGGTTTCAGCATTCAAACAAATAATATTTCCGGACATTTTGAATTTACACGTATGCCATTTGGCTTGAAAAACGCTCCCGCTACCTTTCAACGATTAATGAATATTGTTTTAACCGGGTTACAAGGCATACACTGCTACATTTATTTAGATGATTGTATTATCTACTCACATGACCTAGAGTCTCATATGCATAAATTAAACCTAGTATTTTCTAAGTTCCGCGAATCCAACCTTAAATTACAGCCCGACAAATGTGAATTTTTACGCCGCGAAGTCGGTTACCTTGGGCATATCATCACGGACAAAGGCGTCTCTCCCAATCCAGCAAAAGTTAAAGCCGTGTCCCAATTCCCTACTCCTCGAAACCCAAAGGACGTCAAGTCGTTCCTTGGCCTAACAGGTTACTATAGACGTTTCATTGATAACTTTTCTAAGATAACCAAACCCCTCACAGCACTGCTGAAGAAAGATGCTTCATTTAATTGGGGTCCCGAACAAGAAAATTCTTTTCATTCATTAAAACAAAAACTAATATCAGCACCTTTACTTCAATACCCAGATTTCTCTCGTCCTTTTATTATTACAACCGACGCTTCTAATTTCGCCATTGGCGCTATTCTCTCTCAAGGAGACATAGGCAAGGACAAACCCATAGCCTATGCTTCTCGCACTCTTAATAAAGCAGAAGGCAATTATTCCACCACTGAAAAGGAACTACTAGCAGTCATATTCGGTGTTAAAACTTTTAGGCCTTATGTTTATGGTCGTCGTTTCACTATTGTAACAGATCATCGTCCTCTTAAATGGTTATTCGAATGTAAAGACCCTGGAAGTCGTTTAGTCCGTTGGCGCCTCAAACTTGAGGAATACGACTACGAGATAGTTTATAAAGAAGGAAGATTAAATTCTAATGCCGACGCTTTATCCCGTATTCCAGTCCATGTTACAACTAGATCTCAAGCTAATCAGCCTGACTCACCTTTTAATGATAGTTACGAAGTCTATTTTAAAAAACGTTTTACTAATACAATTCCAGATTTAAATACTAAAATTGAAGAACACATGCAAAGCCTCCATTTATCTAATTACAAAGCTATTGCTCTACCTACAGCGTTAGATTTCGATAGTTCAATGCCATGTTGCGAAGAAATTCTATCTCAAATCGAGAATTCATCAGAATTACGCGAATCAGAACGCGAAGCAAACACAGTATTACCATACGTTTTTAAAGATAAAACTTATTATTTTCTATTTACCAAAATTCATCACTTTGACGAAGTAAATTTTAAAACTATTTACAATTTATTACTTAAATTACGAACATTAATTATGGAAAATACTCCTGATGTTACTGACTTAGCTATTACGGATTTTTCTGAACCGTTCTCTAAATTACCTTATAATAAAGTCTATAATATGTTATCTTTTCTATTTCATAATACTAAAATCAAAGTGCATATTTATAAGAATAACTTAATATATCCTACCCCAACTGAAGTTCCTCGTATTTTAAAAGAAAATCATGACACACCGATAGCAGGTCACCCAGGCATTCAAAGAATGTATAATAGAGTTAAGTCAACTTATTATTGGAAATCTATGCGTAGTGATATAGAAAATTATGTTAGAAAATGTAAACTATGCCAAGTTAATAAGCCCCTTCGTAATAAGAATAAATCTCCAATGATTATAACTTCTACATCAAACAAACCTTTTGAACGTTTAGCTCTTGATGTTGTTGGCCCTTTACCTGAAGCCGGATTCCAAAAATTCAAATTTATCCTAACCCTTCAGGACGATCTTACAAAATTCACTTCATGTTACCCAATGGTAACTTCTACTAGCGAAGAAATTGCTAGAAATATAGTTCATTTCATAGCTCACTTTGGTTTTCCTAAAACTATTCTCACCGACTTAGGTACTTGTTTTACCTCTGATCTTTTCAAACAATTATTGCACATTCTTAAAGTGAAAGCTCTCAATGCAACTCCTTATCACCCTCAAACCAATGGAGCTCTCGAACGCTCTCATGCGACTCTCAAAGAATATTTAAAATCTTCTGTAAACGAAAACCATGATGATTGGCATTGTTTCCTATTTACCGCGATTCTATCTTATAATACTACTCCACATTCATCGACTAATTACACTCCTTTCGAACTTCTTTATGGCTATAAGCCCTCTATCCCTTCTTCTCTCTATGAAAATAATACTGAAAATACTTACGACGATTATATTCGCTTTCTCCAGTATAGAATGAAATACTGCAGAGAAAAAGCTATCGAAAATATTAATAGAAGTAAAGAAAGATCCAAACACTATTATGACGCATCTACTAGAGAGATGTGCTATAAATCAGGCGACAAGGTTTACTTAAAAATACATCATAAACAAGGCAAGGCCCTTGCACCAGTTTGGAAAGGCCCATACAAAATTACCAAGTTAAGTGGAAAACATAACGCAATTTTACAAATAGGTAAAAAGCAAGTTAGACATCATTTTGACGAATTAAAACCTGCTAATGACTAATGTTTACATATTTACTTATTCACTTATACATCTACTTACTCATATTTACAATTATAACTTACCTTCCTAACTTACGTATTCTATTTTCATACCTGTCTTAACACTACTCTCACTTATTTCAGATTAATTGCTCGACCGAGTTATTCGGAAGAGATTACGCAGATTACGCATAGTCCAGGAATTTATTTCGACCCTGAAACTTCAATTTACTATTACGACAACTATTGGAATGTTGTAACTCATCTAGATATTCTACCTCTTCATCCGTATTTAGACAAAATTAACAATTCTTTAACTTCTATCTCTCAAATATGTGAAAATGCACACAATTTAATTGTACAAGTACATTGCAACGACACGTTTAGTCCTCTAGAAATATTACTAAAATCGAACTATCTTAAAGCTGATTCTTTATCCCATGTTATCTCAGATAATAACCTCTCGAGGTCAAAACGATCTCTCGAATTTGGTGGACAAATATTAAAGTTTTTCTTTGGCACTTTGGATGCAGATGATGCTAGAACATATGATTCAGCCATCTCAGCTTGTGAACAGAATGAACAACAGATCTACAGTTTAATGAAAGATAACATACATGTTATACAATCTACAATCTCTAACTTTAATAGTAGCATTAGAAAACTTAATGAAAATGAAGTTAAAATTAACCAACAAATTAATAAATTAAACCGAATATTATCAGAAAACTCTAAACTAAACAACGACATTATTAACTTAGTTAAAATTAATTCTTTGGTAAATATTTTAGAAACGTCACTTTTATCTATCTCTAATATTTTAGACTCTATTCTTAATTCTATTTTATTTGCAAAAGCAAACATTTTACATCCCTTTGTTTTAAGCCCTTCCACTTTGTTACATGAATTAGAAACTCGCACCAATATTATTAATAATGAATTAGATTTTCCTATTCCGTTAGACGTGCATAATATACATACTATTATAGACGTATCTGATTTAACAGTTTACTACTATAACGAGAAACTCGTTTTTATTTTACGCATCCCTCTAATTAATCCAACTAAATTCAATGTATACAAGAACATAGCACTTCCAACTCCACATGACTCCTCTGTACACAGTCAAAGTTATGCACTAATTCAACCCTCTGAACGATTTTTGGCTATAACGGACAACCGTAATTATTATGTCATGTTAAATAGTTTATCTAATTGTAAGAACATTAATTTTAAGTATTTTATATGTCCGACGATTCCAATTTTATCTGTCACTAATAATCCGTCCTGTGAGACGAAGCTTCTAACAGAAGTTGTATTAAGTTTACCAGATATGTGTAACTCACGAATTATTTATGGAAATATAAATATTTGGCATAAACTAAATAATGGTAATTACATATTTGTTCAATCAAAAGCTAATAAGTTAACGATTAAGTGTAATAATAATATTAATGATTTTATTATTTGTGGAACAGGAATTTTAACTTTACAGGACAATTGTACAGCATATTTTCTTTCACAAAGATTTACTTTGCAAAAGGTTTATCAAACCAATTTACCGCCACAACTATCAGTTGATTTTAATATCTTGAAAGACGATTGTTGCAAAAGCTCATTTATCAATAACAGTAATAATTTGTTAACGCCAATAACCTTAACCAGTGTAAACTTAGATTCACTTGATTTAGCCGCACATAAGCTAGATAATCTAGAACAAAGAGTTAATAAAGCTCAAGACCAATCTCATTTTGTTAAATATGCTCAATATTATTCATGGTCATTTTATGTCTTTGTAAGTTTTATTATTTTATACTTCGCCTTTAAATTTTATAGAAAATGTTGTTTTGACCCTAATAACTCAAATATTTGTATAAAATTCTATAATCAATCACACAACAAAAATTTGAAAAAAGTAGCTCACAAAAGCTCATTCGAAATGAACGAAATTGAACGAAGTGAATCTGAAGATTCAAGTAGTACTCCGGATTTAGAAATTAAAAGAAAATTTTATTATTCTAAGAAATATGTATCTGACAGAAATTTAGCTAATTACTCGTAATCATAAATAAAATAAGTATCATAATTATTTTATAAGTTTTAATTGTAATTATTTTTATGTTTTATGTTGCCTCGCGTGCTTTTTGTTTTTATTGTTTAAAAGTTTTAGAAGATTTTAATTTGCTATTTTCAGAACTAAGTCCAGATTTTAACATTTCAATCCAGTTGAATTGTATTGTATCGAGTCTTAGTGAAACTCCCTCTATTTTATGTTTGTATAACTCAGATTATTTTATCTTGTTTTTAATTAAATTTCTATTTTCGCTTATTTTCATATAAGCTCAATTTTAAGGGGGGAGGTGTTACGTTAGAAATGTGTATGGTTAAAATCTAAGTGTCATCAATTTCATTATTATATATAAATCGGACTTAGCGTAATTCATTTAGTCTTGTTTTAACTCTTGCCGCGAGCGCAACCCAATAAACGGGTTCGGGAATAAAAAGTCTTTTTTTTTAAAAAGCTCCTTCGGAGGGTCATCCTAACACTTTCCACAGCGATTGACGAGTAAGAATACCTAAGTATTGATCATGATCATAAGATGTAGTGTGTATGGTGTGTATACTTTCATATGTTAAAAGATGACTTCCATTGGATGTTCCATATGCACTTATAGTGCAAAATAATAATTATGTTTAGTTTATGTTTCAGTAAGAACATTTTTAGATAATACAAATTATTATGACAACGCAACCTCAATCAATATTCATGCTAAAAAGTGATTAAGGACATATTGTGGAATGTATATGTGTGTGTAATAATACGATGAACGTGGCAACCCTCTCGTCATTGCCCACATGTGCCACGGTAGGCGAAAGAGGAACGCGTCAGAGCGTGAGCTTTACCCATTCAGTTGCGAATATTATGAAATCGGTATCCGAGTTAACTGTTCCACCGAAACGCTGGAATTTACACGTGAATCTATGATAAAATTGAATATGTAATTTAATTGCCTATGCCTGTGGTTACACACATGCTTTACAACTGTAAAATCTTTCGAAGTAATATGTGTATATATATTACTTCACTTCACTTATATATAAATATGTGTACATATTTGTTACTGTTTCGAGCTATTCTGGAAGGTAAATAAAATTAAAATAATACGTAAATAATAAAATAGCTATTTGTTTATCTCTCTGGTATATCTACTTTAAACTGGTTACTAATAGTCAATACCAACGCTAACGCAACCCTGATATTAACGCTTCAATTAACCTTCAATTAACCTTACTATAGTAAGGCATGGTATACTTACTTATTGGAGATATATCTCCAAAGCTGCTCTTCAACAGCAAAGTATATAAAGACATAAGTATACATATACAAAGTTACAAGTATACATATACAAAGTTCAGACCAACCATTAAGTGAAACTATTACTGAAATACTTTCCCAAGCAGTAGCATTTAACTCTCAGAGCCAAATTGAAAATTAGAATCCATTTCCTTCATTGCAAAGCAATCACGGTAATCAAACAGTACTTTTTCTATTCCTCCCCCTTTCTCCAATTAGGGTAGGCAGTGTGATGGAGCACCTCATTGGCTTTGATAATGAATCGTTCATTGTTCTCGGTGCAGTTGACTGGAATGGGCCCGACGCTATTGTTAGTTGTTATCGTTATTGATTGCTACAGAATGTTATGGCTATTTTAAAACAATGATAGCCACGGTAACGGTTTGCTAATTGGCGTTCAGGGATGTTAATAGATTTGTTTACACTAAATGTGTTTGGAGCTGGTGTGAAAATTAAATTAAGCTAGCTGTCATTCTTATTGTTAATTTATTAATGACAACAATCGCTAAAAGAATAATTAAATGTTATTAAACGGCAAAATGGCGTAGATGCTAGTCTGTATACAATTCAATAGTCTGTATATAAATGGATTTTATGTTCTATATAGCAATAAATCAAATGTGTTTATATATCTAAAGATAAGGTAAGGTGAAAACACAGCCTATTTTCTATATATGGAATGTCACCACAATCTGTTCAACGGAAACAAATCAAAAAGAGTAAGATTAGTCGTACAGTGTAAGTCGTATTCTTGTTTATATTAAAGAGAGTGTAAATAATGTTTTACACTCATACACATCACGCCTGAGTCCCTGTAGAAGGGTAAGCAAAGATCACGGATCTCCATCTGTCCCGATCCTGAAAAAACACTAACCCACCATTGAAACAAATACACCTAAATACACCTCCCCACATCCACTCGGCGTAGGTACTTTTAACGTCACTCTTTTTCAATATAGCGTCTATCTGACTGTCATATGTCTTATTATGTCGGCCCCTACGTAACTATCTTTAATAAATAATGTTGTATCAATGAATACAATCTTCCAGTATTAGTCCTGCAGAATTAACTGACAGTTTAAATCTAAATTGCGAGAACACGAGTCGTCTTACCCGGAGGCTCTGTCAAAACACAGTTAGAGCCTGTTTAATTGAAAGGCACCGGCCACGGAGGCATTCAGCCTGGCCGGACCACCCTTTGATCTTGTCCATAATTATTACTAATGGTTTTGACGCCTACATGAACATGAATTTGGTTAAAATAAGTAAATATAAGAATGTTATTCAATACGGTTTTGGTAATGGGAAACCTTCACGGAAATCTATGTTACTAAAATAAATACGGTGTGTGTAATTGAATGGGCTTTAATATTTAACTTTTTGAAAGTGACAAGTGAACTAATCTCTTCATTTAAGATCTAAAGCCATGGAATAGACTTTTATAAGAATGACCTAAAAAAAAGCAATTATGTCGATATTCTAAGTAACCATAAAGAAAACATACTTTTATTGATACATACATTATATGTAGGCTAACTCACTTTTCGTTCAAAACTCAGCCATTAATTTGAAACAAACATTAATTTAGTTCCCCAATTACAGTTTAAACAAGGGATGTACAAAACCCCCGTGACTCTTCGTTTTGTAAACTTCCCGAATTCAGTTTAGTCTCACGGTCCCTTAAAGGGCCTAAGCCGCAGGGCTGAAAGGCCGCGACTCCTGATCCCAGGGGCGAGACCATTAGACAAAAGACGGCCGCTCCTTCAATTCAAATGCGGTTGTTGTTTGAACTGTCACTTTGACGTTTCCATTCAATTATGTACTATTAGGAGGGCGGTTGGTTGGGGATTTTACTACAAGCCGCTTAATAAGGTAGTGTTTACAAATTACGTTGGTTTTATACCTGTGAAGTAAAAGAAGGGTCTCAGTATATTCTGGTAGAGACACTAAGATTTTTTTGAAGTAATTACATTGGTAATAATTTTATTTGAAACCAACGCGTAATTTTTGTAATGTCAGCTCAACGCCAATCATATACAATCATATTATATGAACTTTACTTGTCAAAAAAGCAAATTAAGAAATAAAAAACAGCTACAGACATATCCATGAATACTTATATTTATTGATTGGCATGTAGAATTCATATCCCGTTCCAAACAGAAAAAAACTCGATAACCAAACAAAACAATCTATCAACTAAATCGTCCTTTGTCAAATAAAAACAAATGCGAGTGAACAAACAAATGACTGTAGTTATTCAAACAACGCTCTTGTTTTTCGCTTTCATGTGAGTACTTTTAGAGCCTCGAAATCTCTTTCTTGAACTATCCTGGGACATGAATAATGTCAGTCACCATTATGCTTAGCATATTATAAGAGAAAATAAAGGTTCTTGAAGACTTTCTGTAACGTAGAGTTGAAACTGGCTGCGCAAAGTAAACTTACCAATTATACTCGTAATTAAATGAAAGGACAAAATGAACTTATTTTAAATACTGGTATGATACGAGACGATTCATAGACCATACCTATCCCTATCTCGTAGTTATTTAAACATATAGTATGAAAATAACAAGAATAATATACGAAGAGGTAGCAAGAAAGTTTGAAAGTCATGTTCAATTCAACATTTCCCAGTACAGAGCAATACATTACGAGTTACGTTTGCAAAATTTGTAAAAGACAGTTCAAACTAAATAACATGTTACGACATTACTCGTATCAGGGCCACGAACGAAACATGTTCGTGTTTAAGCGGAACAGCCATTCATCATGATGCAACAATGAAAAATGGAGCATCCGCCGTGTATAATGTCGCCCCCTTTCTGTTTCGGAATTTATATTCGGAGTCGCGCGCGCTCCACTGCGCTTTTGTTCCTTGCATGGGGTCGCGCGTTCGCTTTGTCACGTTCAATGGACACGTGACTTTATGGAAATCGCTGTTGCATTGATCGGATTTGAAAACGATTAAGCGAGTCCGGAAAAACATGTTTATATTTCGGTAAAGGCAGTATAAAAAAGGATTTATGTAGTCAGATGTGTGTTTCCGCTTGATTAAATGAAGTTATTCGCTTTAATTTTACCCGCGAAACTTGTAAACAAGATTTGTAGTGTCCAAAAGAGATCACGCAAGTTTTTTATTATGTTATCCCAAAAGGCTTATAGTTATTTCTAATTTTTTGGTTTGGTTTCTACTCATTTTATGCACTATATGAGACCGGGTCGTATCACGAAAGTCTACCCGCGACCAGAGCCTGCAACTGTCACATAAAGGTATCTATATCTTGATTATTTATATCTTTATCTTATCACACGACTCGGTTTCATATAGTAAATAAGACGTTTAACCTTTTATGTTAAAAACCTTCATATATGTATGTAATTCTATCCGCCCCAAAAGAATACTAGCTTAAAATTACGACTAGTCGAGTACAAGTACGAGCAGAACGAAGTTTAAACGAGCGTAGAGCTAAATATGATTCATGAAGTGTTTGACCATGCAATTAGAGATGAATGACGTTGATTATACTCTCTTAGTGTTCGTGTTACTAATCTGAAACCACTGTAATAGGGCATAATTTTGTAATTGCATACAAATTTTGCAATGCAGGGTTCGTAAATTTGTTTTGGCATTGTTACGAGTAATTTGCATTTATTATTTTTCTTCTCTCATGGTTGTGAAGTGAAATTCAAAGGGCAATTTATACATACAAATATATACGTCTCTACGTTTTCAATGAGATAGGCAGAGACTATCGATTGCCATATGGGACGATCTTGACAAATCTCTTTTGCTTCACTCACACCATTATCCTTCTAATACATGCACTTCTGTTCTTCACACTAAGTACAGCCGCTTTGAGAAGAGTATCTCCGATTTGTTCAATTTATAACTGTTTGTAAAAACCGTGATATTATTATGACGGTGTTTGTTGTTTCCCATTCAGTAAATAAATAATCACAATTCCATTACATGTTTGTAATTCCCAGAGGAGACTTAGCGATAATAATACAGTAACGTCTAGTTGCGTTGACGTTTCAATTGAGATAGTCGGTATTGCTTGGCGAGGCAGGATACTATTTTTATTCTTTCCTCAGAACAGTTCAAGATTCATAGAGCAGTAGCAGACTCGTAATAAAATATAACGAAGTTTCACCCTTGTCTCTTTTTTATTAAAAAGTCAACGTGCCCGCACCATGGCTATAATAATAAAGAACGTTTATTGCGATTCTCTGCATATCGCGAGGAGAGTTTTTATGGAATCTGAACGTGGCTGCGAGCCAAATGTTGATGGATAACTTATCTAATGAAATTAGTCTTGGCTGCAGTCCCCAAAACGCCATTCCTTGCATTAACGTCATGCATGATATTACGCTCCACTTTTAGACCCGAGCTGGTTTTTTCAGTTCTTATTTGATGAAACGCTGGCTACAAAACTGGCAACACTGGTTGCTGCAATTACACTTATTAAACCCCATGTATATGCCACCGATGATTGAAGAGCTTTTACGTATTGAGGTTATAAATTAGCGGGAAAGTTTACGTTTTGCAAATGATGATCGATCGACACAAACCTTTCGATTAGTCAAATTTTCTGCCCACATAACGAGCTGGTCACGAATATTACGTGATTGAGTAAATAACATATTCTTGCAATACCGTAAAGTGTGCCTTAGATTACTCTGTTTGAGCAGCAAAAGCAACACTTCATCGGCATGTTAACGTGAAGCAAATCCGTTCACAAGTCTCGTTTGCGGCGTTTTCGCGCGAAATGCCAATCGGAAGAGCAATATTGACATGTTCGTAGCAGGGCGGGCGGCCTCGTAGCAATCCCAGCAGCCAATATCGGGCGGGCGGCGCACTGCTTGTGCATTTTTGATGGCGCTCCAAACCCTCTAAGCCGGCCTCTCAATTTCAGTGCATGCTCGTTCCAAACAGGTTTATCTTTTGAATAAGCGCTGCGTTTGATCGGGCTGAAAACAAATTCAAATATGACATGACTCAAGTTATTTATGTTTTTAAATTTACCGTATTAAATTTAAGTTTACGTTAAGTTAAAACGTGCCAGTTGCACAGAGTAAAAGTCAGTTTGTGGATATAATTGTTCTCGTGGAATTGAGGAAAAGGACGAAAGAGAAGGAATGAAATAAATTAAAGAAAATTAAAACTCTTCTCTACTGTTATTTTGTATTCATAGGCAGCTTTTATGGTGATATTTTTTCTCACGTTAACAGTCAAATACTTTCCACAGCTATTATTAATTAATTTCTTTCAGCTTACAAAAACCTTTATTTAAACTACCTATGGCCATACATTGTAACTACCTTTCAAATTATTATATAGTACAAATTGCAACTCTTTCACTGCTAACGATAGATGCACAACTACCCCTCGCGAAACATTCACTTACTAATTAGTAATAGAGTAGAAACTCTGAACAACCTTGTTTCAGGAATACACTAGTGCTTGTCATGAATATAAAAGTGCTTCGTTTCACTCATACTCACTTCGTAATTCTGGATGTAAATAAAATTTAGACCTAGGAAATGAATATATTGAGCAATGTAAGTAACCAACCATTATACAATAATAATACCTAATAAAACCCGATGTTTTTTTCTGTCTCAAGAGTTCTGTATACCCTTATTCTGTGTACCAAAGCCTTGAATATATGTGCATAGCACTTACATTGCAGTGACACAAACATATTTGTTTCGGTGCAATGGTTCGCTCAGTCGAATGTAAGTGGGGCTACATACACCCGCGGCGTTTGTGCATTTTTGATGGCATTTCAAATCGAGCACTGCCTTCTCAATAGCAGAGATTGAGCTATGAATTCTCGTTTCACTTGTGGCTCTATTTACGATTGACATTTGCTTTGAAGTCTTCCAAATAAGTATATAAGGTAAACGTATTGGTTTTTTTATACGAACACAGTATTTACGTGTTATTTAGATACATAATTAAGAGAACGTTGTATTTGTATACTCATATATTTATTAATTACAAAGAGTTGTTAGTCGTGATTCAAATAATGTAATATTGATATTGCCACCCACGTATGCGTTATAGCAAATTACGTTAAAATCGAACAACAAAACATTTTATACAAATAGAATTCCTAAAACACAAATCCAGCAATTAATTTCGATCCATCCTTTAAAGATTTATCTGGGCAGCAACCTGATTTCGGAATTTCGATAATTAAATTCCCTGGCCCAAATATGAGGCCGTTTCATAATAAAATTTATGAAGTCATAATTATTTTGTGCAAAAAACGGCCTTAATTATTCCGCTCGAAGAAGCTGAGGCGACGAAGCCTCGTCAGGCGGAAATGAGGGCAGCCTTCCATCTTAAATAAAGCCTTCGTTTTAATAACATTATACATAAACATATCAGGTTAGGCTGACAACACTTCAAAGCTCAAGCTCTTCATTTACATAAGTTATGTTTGTCATTGAGGTTGAGGTTGACATTAAGATAGCGTGGGATGAAAAGGGGGCTAGTTAATAACTATTAATAGAGGGAACCACGTGTAATACTGTTAGTAATATTAGAGAAATAACGTATTATATTTACTAGTATATGTAATACAAATTAAGTACCTAATATTTTATATGTAGTTAAAAGTTATTATCGTTAGATTATTATTACATGCGTGACAGTCTAAGTCACATATTACCAGCGCCATCTTTCGTATACATTAACAAACTTTGATAAGACGGAATATTTCCTAACAATGTTTTTCTCCTGTACCTTCCTCATTAATGGATAAACGCTCCAGATTATAATCGCTTCCGATCCTTTTAAAGAAGAAAAGTTTGCAAGTTATAAGGATTTCGTAAATACTATTTATAAGAAGAGCAAACGAAATTTCTTTTGAATATTAGAGTGGTTGGCAGCCTCGTGAGTTTCCCAGTTTGCGTTTGGAATTTCAACTGCATTCTTTCTTTTATTTACAGAGGAGGAGGCGCTCCGAGTGTGCCAGGTGATTCAATTACCTTTGTTGGTCAGCGCTTGTTTCAAAAAACTATGCCGCAAAGAATAACCGCGATATAGCCGGAGTGTGTTTTCAGGTTTAAAAAATATGTTTCGTTATTATTTTCTAGGATATGTAGAAAGAAATCGTGTTTTAGAAGACTTTTTAACATTGACGTACTTATATTTGTTACTAAATCAGTCTATACGATATTCCTCTCCTTAAAAAGCCGTTTGGTTCTTCCTTTTTCTAATTAAACCTCTGCGTTAGATAATTATTACAGAAGTTTTATCTTTTATAATAGTTGTCTTTACATGTTTTCCCAAAAGTTTGTGGCATCCTATACCGCTTTATAATGTCACAGTATTGTTGAAATGAATATAAATTCCCGTAGCACCGTGAGTGAGAGATAACTTAATAGAATGTCAGTTGAATTGGGATTTACGAGCTCAGGGTGACAACTACAATGCAATAATACGCTGCGACATGTCTGACAGAATGACTCATTGCCATGGTAACGGGAGCTCTACATTTTTACTGTAAACGTTATTATTTAAAGGGCTGAATTGTTGTTATTATACCTATTAAATTAACTGAAAAAATATCTGGATATTAAATGAATCAAGTTGACTTAAATCTTTGTACAGCTAAAGGCCAATATTAGTAATACAACTTTACTTATATTACAATATATTTCAAGTAAAAAAACTTATTAAATGTAACGGAACTAATAAATTTTTTATTAGCGATAAGCTTTTCAAACTTCTGTGATTTCATCTCCCATAAATCTGTCTTTGAAAACGCCTCACGAATTATAATCTAAAAAAATCACCCCTACTCGTACAAAACTATTTATAATTCCACACAACCCACAAGTCAAGACGCGTGTACCTGGAAAGTTCTCCATTGAATTCGTAGCTAACGAACGGAGCTTCTGAAAAGAAAACGGTCGCAATTAATAAGGCGAGGCGACCGGCACGTGACGTACCACAAAAGGCACCTGCCGCGCCCTAATTAATTTTAACTAGGAATAATGGGCACAGGGTCCCTCATAACAATATTTATCAATAAAACCTACCATTTAGGCAGTGGACTTAACCTTTTATGGCTTCTAAGCCTAGGGGTTTAGTTCCCAGTGTTACATTTATTCAATATGCTACTCATTTAATGAAACTCCTTTGACTCTTAGCGTAGTTGAAGAGATAAGGAATTAGGGGTTAATTGAACTTATATGGCGATAAGCTAAATGCCAATAATAATCCATAACAATATTAATAGAAGACTTTATGTAATAAGTGACATAAATGATATAATGTTTCCAAGGTTCGTTCGACCCATCCCGAATTTAATCGATGTTAGTCAAACTTGAGATCATCAAGAATGTGTCACCTCTTACAACAGGTCGGGAAGATAGGCAATAGCCAATTATGTATTCTCATAGATTTTTTCTAGTGTGCTGCCCTAGGTATGGGGTATAAATGTGCTACTTTTTCTGCTATACACCATAACCATTTACGACTTTTACACTCGTTCCAAAAATAAAAGAAAGTTAAACAGAAAAGTCGTTACACGGAACACTTCATCAAAATATTAAACGACAAGCCCTTTGAGCGTTCTCAAATCACTTGAGAAGGAAAAAGGCCGCGGGCTCCGCTTGGAACAAGCTTCTTCACTCTGGGACCGCCCTAAAAGCCTTAGATGCGACGAACAGACGCACTTTGTTCTACAAAAGAAACAGCTTTGTTTGATGTGCTCAAGGCAATGTACCTACTTGTGTAAGAGTAGCGGCCGCTCCATCTAACCCACTCTCGATTTCAGTTTAGTTGTTGGAGTTAGAAAGCCTAAGTTCAGTGCTTAAACCTATGTTATTGGTTGAAGATTTAAAAGCCTTAAAATCGAAAATAATAGCATAGTCTGCTGTTGCTGTTGGACGAGGGGTACGTTTAGCCAATGTTACATATTAATATTATTATAACTCACTAATTAATGCTTAAAAGCATTGTAGTGATATGAGCCTGAAAAGTCATGCATACACATAGATATGAAGTTGTGTTTGGGTATTCAGCTTTGGTCATTATAAAAGAAAATACAAGAAAGTTCTTTATTAACAAACGTAATTAAGTATCATTCAAATAATACCTGCAGTGGTGGCTGAAACATTAATATAGATAAGAACAGATAAAAACAGTCTAAACACACAAAATATAACAAAAAAAACTCTCTACCGCCCAATTCAACTAAAAATCTAAAGAGAGTAAACCTTAATCATTTTTCATAAAACATCACCAAAAACGTCGTTCTCATATTCTATTTATGACCTACACTGCCAGAGACCGTTATATGTTTTAATTACTCGATTAATTGCTACGAAAAAGGCGGCTTCAATTAAAACGCGGGCGACAGAGCCTCACAATGAGGAGGCTTACCAGAGCACTGCAGCCTTAATTCATTTTTAATACGAAAAAGGGTTTATTTATTCAGTGCGCTCTACTATCCGTCAGCTTTTGAACCTCTTTTGAAAACCATCAAAAACTATTCTGTGCTACTATTATTTCACAGCCATTCATCCTTGCGTCCGTCAATAATCTGGGCACTTCAAGCTCATATGTTAACTTTATGTCCTCCTAACGTGACAGGTTTCTTTTTATTATTTTGCCATCTTTTATCGAACTTGTTTTAAGAACCGAATAAAGTTCTTTTGGTACTTTAATATATTGTTCTGTATCTGGCATAAGGTATATCTGATGCTTGATTGGAGACAAACGCTAGGTGGAAGGATGACCTGGAAAAGATCAATGGTTGTGGCGGACTGAGGGCCACAAGGATTTGAATGGGAATGGAAACGTCGCGTATTCTTGGGGAGTCGTACGACCAACAGTGGACTTCTAGACTGATTGATGAAAGGCATTTAGGTGTGTAAAAGACAATAGTACAGACCACACGGTAGAGAGAATCTCAAAGACAATCTTCTGGGTAATTAAAGGGAATTAATGGAATATGAGTTATGATTACGTTTATATGAAATAATTAGTGGCGGGTTACTAGGCTACCATCCAATAAATACTAATTTCGGTGGTTAATTCTAATTATCATAACATTTATGTTCATTGTTAAGCACTAGTTTTCGGATTAGAGAGCTTTAATCGGGAATTGAGTGGGACCTTCTGTTCTGCTGTTTTTCTAACTCCGATAAAGCGCTTTTCTGCAAGCTTTTAAAAGCTTTCCAAAACTTGACGAAACAAAGCCTTCGTCTCACATCAAAGTTGAATCAAAGGGTTCATTACAAGGAACAGCTTGTTTCTTTCCTGTACTTGCTACAGTAATCCTTCAAAGGGTTCTTAAAATAAACAATTCTTTTTATTTTTGAATACTTTAGCTTGTTCCGTACTGGTTTGTTGTAAAAATAATAATATAGACAGTTGCTTTCTCTTCTCGCAAAAATGCAACTAGGAAGGTAGGCTTTGATACTACACTCCTCATTATTTAAATGGCTTCATAGTCCAATTACTACTAGATAGTCACCAACTGGATACGCAGACTCTATCGATTGCCACCTGGAACGATTCTGACAAACCACCATAACACACCTATCTCTATTTTCGTCACTACATATCTTTTTATTATTTCATCTCCGTTTTTTGTCAAACACGTGTAGAGCTACAAAATGGTATTATTTCAGAATCACACAAAACACACTCTATTAGAGTGAAAAGGTTTACTGAGTCCAGTCTTCAATAGGGATGATAGATGGCACTAATGGTCTATTTGACGGCAGTAGTGTCTGAATGGAACAGGTCCATCGGCGTAATTGTGTGCGCCCAAATAGATAGCATGAGGCCTGCCGTGTTTGCCCAATCATCAATCACTACCTGTGGAGAATTGAGTTCTTTATTAAATTAATGATTTAGGGTTTGTTGTTTATAAGTCTTATGATAGGCTGAAACGTAAACAATTTTACAAGTTGCTCATCCTCTGGGTTATCGATTAAAAGAGTAAGTGTTTAGGGTATTATTAATAAATATTATTTAGGACACTATAACACCAATTGAACTAGTCTCTTGGTAAGTTCATTTTAGGCTTGTACTAAGGGTACTAGTCAACATATATAAGAAATATATACATATATAAATACATATACAGCATATATAATCAACAACCAGACTGGAAAGCAGAAGAAAAGCGTAGTACTTAACTTTGCCTCCACCGGGAATCAAACCCGGGACCTCCGATTAGCGTTCAGGTATTCAACCAATGGCGCCACGGAGGTCGTCAAAATGATATAAATATTAGTGTGATAAGCAAGCAATCATGAAAGTAGTTATTAATTATTAAATTGTTTCATCTTGTACTCAATAATTGACTAAAGGTAACGAAAGATTCACTGAAACCTGTCCCGAGTAGTATGAATAGAAGGACATAATATTTTTGTGAGTTATCTATTGCAGTTTATGTAAGTTTACAACCTATTATAGTCCTTTTGGAATGGCGAAATAAACTAACTTTGAGTAGCTAAGTATGCCCGTTTTGGTAAAATATTGAAACTGCTATTAAACTAAATTGAACCAACTAAATTATCTAGTTTACTATTACAATATTACCATTTATACTCCCATTCCCTGTCCTAGTTAAAGTGATATCTTTGCTAGCTCGCCAATAATCTAGCAGCTAAAGGCATCAGCTGATAATCCGAGATGAGAGAGCCATTTACAGCTTTCTCTTGCCCGAGGCGCCGACTAAATAAAATAAAACTTGTTAACCTCAAAGCGGATAACGAATTCTACGTGAAATTTTATTTGGAAAATGTAAACAGAATTTATTTATTTAAGGCTGAATCCAGATTCAACAACGGTAATATTGTTATAGCACTATTTCGAAGTTAAGCACCGTTGGGTGGGAATGAGAATTGGATGGGTGAACACAAATGCAGTGTATGGTGAGGGAAAATATAGAGATCAAACTTTATCCTTGCTGATATGTTATAGGATATTTATTATATATTATAGGGATTGTAAGATGCTTACTAATCGATCAATCGTAGAACTTAACGATCCTAACCTTTATCGCCCTATAAGCTATAACAACTAATATCAGTACATTCACATACATATTTAATTCACGTCCTTTAATGCCTTGGAAATATAATTTCTCTTAGTTCACTTTTTAGCATGAATTGGGGTTGTGATGTCATATGGAACATTGGTGACAGGTTGCTACCCTATTGCCAAATAGAATTCATTGTCCCAAGTCGCTTAGTTGCCTCTTACGTCATGCCAAGATGATGATGAGCGGCAGCTAGTTACTATTCTTTTATGTTCCAGATTAGCACGGGAGAATATTTCTAAAATTCAAATTTAAGTTACCGTATGGCCATTGCAGATGAAAACAAATAGATCAGCGATTCATCTTAATTAACTGCATCTCATTTGTCGAAGCTTTTGTTCCCGTTGTCATGGCAACGGCCGCGGGGCCTCTTTTAATGGCCGCCGTATTTTTGACGCCATTAGAGTTGCATTTTGTCCATAGCATTCAATTGCGAGTGAAAACGACGACTGTTTTCATACGCTCGCCTTCCAAACTCAGTTATTCCAAGCCTATTCACGTTGGCTTGAAGCTGAAAGGCTTAATGGCGTTCCTTAAACAGATGGGATTTACATAAACAGACATACTTTTATGTAAACGTGTCTGCGGATTCATCAGGGAAAACGTCCAGAATATTTACTGTTTAATAACTTCATTTCAGATTGCAAACACTTGCATGCAAGTATGTCGTGCTGATCTCCGATTTTATTAGTAAATAAACAAACACTTAAACGTTGTCAAATAATTAAAAACTTAAGACGTCCGTGGCGCGATCGGTTAACCACCTGAACGCAAATCGTGAGGTTTAATTTCCGGTGGAACTACGCTTTTCATCTGGTTTCCAGTCTTTTTACATTACATTAATAATGTAATAGGTATGGCTGTAAAGGTAAGTTTTAGTTAAAGATTTAGTGATCATCATTAAATGAGCATAGCTATGACCTTTACATACATTCATAAACTTACATGTTCTCTAAACCCTTTCGGGGTGGACAGAACCTTGGAGACAATAATATCTCCAAGATCACTTTTTAGCATGAATATTGTGGGGTTGTGATGTTATATGGAACATTGGTGAAAGCTTGCAAGCCCATTGTCTAACAGATTCCATTGACCCCAGTCCCTTAGTCGCCTCCTACGACATTCCGGGAGAAATGGCAGCTAGTTGTAACTAGTACTCTTAGCCAGTGTTCAGTCATTGATTATTACCTATTCTGGGGAAAAGGCATCTGCTTTTATAGGCAAACATTTGGTTCACAATAACAGGGTGGTAACCTAGCAACCATCTGACAGGGGATGAATCGCGTTAACTGTAATATTTGGGCAAGCGTCCTATGGGAACGACATTAGCATTGTAAATGACCGACCCTATACCCAGGTAAGTTTGGAAGGGAATAACTCATTTTGAATACAGTTTTAGTCTATTCAGTTTTACATACCAGACGTTTATAGACCAACCTAGCAAGGGATGTTAGTATTATACGTAGTGTGACGACCAGAAGAGAATGTGAAGGTTAATGGGTGTGAGTGAAGCAAGAGAAATTTGTCATTCCAGGTGGCGATTGAACGTCTCTGCCTATCCCTTTGGAGACGTAGAACCATGAATATATATGTTTATATGTTAAAGATGCTTTTAAATTGCATTAATTTCGGTATTCAAATAGAATATTGTAAGACAAAAACATATTAAAGCCGTAAAGCCCCGATGTTAAAAGTGTTTGAGTGAACACTTTTTAATGTTCCATCCCCTCTGAAACAGATTAAAGTACTTAATAATAATGTAAGTACCAATTGAAGAAGTAGAAGCTCTTTTGCTTTACTAAATCTTTTTATTCTCATCCCTATTCGTTTTAGAGCAGACAGATAATCGGAGTCATAATAATTATCTCCATACAACAAAATTATGTTTTTCATAGAACGTATTCCACTGTGTCTGAGAAGAAAATGTTACTACAGTTTCGTTCACCATGAAGGTGAAAAAATACGTATGAAATTTATCTAACATAGCTAGAATGAGAGGTTCCAAAAGGGACCAACTCCCATAATAGGATAAGAGATCAAAAGAGGGCCGTGATAACCTTTTCAAGGGAGCTAATTCGAAACTTCATCATATTGTTGAGATTGGATCTTTTGTCAAGACGAAGCTCAGGGCGCATTCAGCAGCTTCTGTTCCTTTATAACATGATCTTTTCTGCGCTTTTGATGTGACTTTTTAATCAATGGCACAGGTTATCTGCTCTTAGTAAACGAAAGAAAACCAGATGGTTTTAATATGGAGGTAAACTATTGATAATAACTAATTGAACTTGCCACAAGCCTTCTTGGGACATTTCCAGTGGGCCAGTGATTTGGCAGATGTATTTTATTTGTAAATATATTTAGCTTTAAGATTTTATTTCATAAATATTACTGTATTTTAATCTTTATTTATTTAGTCTTTTTATATTTAATACTTCATGTAAATAATGAATAAATAACTGAAACTTGCTTGTTTTATATAATTCACCAAGTTAATAAATACCAGATTAGCAGCCATATCAAATGTTAGAAAGGAGTTTTATTACTTTGAGGTTTGTTCCATTACTTCGAGGCTTAAAGACCATTTCTAGGGTTTCAATAACATTGGAAATGAAAGTTCAATGTGTTCTATAAGTAAAAGCTTCGCAGAGGTTTGAGTGTCTAGCGCAGTAAGTGAGTTTCTATTTCTGGAATTGAGGAGTAGCTATTTTATGGCTTCATTAAATCTTGTTCTTTTAGCACCTATTTAGCATTAGGTGTATAACATAATATAACATTTCATGTAGCATATATGCTTATTATCGATTATTTCAAAAAATTAAAGAGATTATATATATATATATCTTGTAGGAAAGTTTCTCTAAAAATACAACACAATTTTAATTATTTCATATTCCAATGTAAAGTTCGTAAAGTATTATTATAAATCTTTATTATTAAAATATTCTCCTAGTGCATTATTTTAATAATAAATTCAATTGAATATTAGCACAAAATAACATAACTTTCTTATTAGCAATATAGTTTGTCTGAATTTCATGCGCTTTTTTAATAACATTCGTTACTTTAGTATCAATTTTATGTTCCTACCATAAAATTTACGTACACATGCTATAAAACTCTACCCATGCACTATAATAGTGAGCTCACAGTAAAAACACTGGCCGCGAGATTTTCCTCGTTATTTATCGAAGTTGTTCCTCAACTGATAACTGCTCTACTCGAGTTTTATCTCTTTTAACCACAACAGGGTTGTTGCGAAGTTTTGCTAATCTCCTACTTGAAATCTCTATTCAAGACAATGTTGTACGGGTCAAATATATAGCATTCTGTTGTAGATTTTTGTTGTACAACAGGCAAGAGTTAATATTTTGTGTTGCTTTTAGTAGTTAAGTTGTCTTTTCTCACTTGTTTTCTTAATAGCTTTAATGTTGTATGATAATAATAGTTTATTTGAGATATCATTGGGGCGGTATTTTTAAATAACTATTATGTTATATTGTGAACATTAATTCTGCCATTAATTTCCGATAGATTTTCCTAAACTTACTACTTTGGCAGATAGTCTAAGGTTGGTCTACCTTTCTAACATTCTTTTCCCTAACAAAACTCTTTTGTACTAAAAAACCTATTTATGCACCACCTATATGTATCCAATGTTACTTTTTACTGCTTCTCAAAAGTTGTAAGCTGTTGTAGTATTAGCATTCCCGTAAAGTTTGTTCGCAACTCATCAATTCCCGTTATAGGAATACCGAACAATGCGATTCCCGCCCTCGACGTCGGCGCTAAACTGATAAATTAACCGGATAAAGGAGTCCCTGGATCAAAGGAGCGAAGGACTAACCACCCCTGGAGACTTGTTTGGAACTTTACAGGGATTGGGACTTTGGGGTTTTGTTAGGACATTATTCCAATATTGTTTTTATGTTCAGGGGATAAGTGGCGAAGAAAAGGACGAAGTTTTTAGGCAAAAATTGATGTTACATAACAGTGACGTTAAGAAACCATTAAACTATAATGGGATCTGTGTTTGATTCCTACCCTTTTCAGCATTACAGGAATGACTTTTGTATTATTGCAATTTCAGATACGGCGTAAACTTTTGTTTATTTCTTAAGTGATAAGTGTCTGTTAGGTCTGTTGATTGAATGATATGTAACGAATATCCTATGTATGCGATCATATTATGCTATTAATTTGCCATTCCGGAAGCGGCCACGCAATCCTCTGACTATCCTGCAAAAAGACTTTTGAATTAGTTCGTAGTATTAGGAAAAAAAAGAAATCAAAGGCCATGAGGCTTGAGTAAACAAAAGAACATGTAAGACTATTGACAAAAGTCGACGCTATTTGTCCCTTCACTTCCGTTTGTCTCGTAGAAGGTAAACAGTGACCAATTTGCTCGGTAAACAAACCAACGAACTAGACATGTTTTTCACTAGCTTCCGAGTATCGTATTTAATTAAACTGTATATTGTGCCTTGCCTACAAAATTAATTAAATTTCTTAATTTTCAAACAACAGACAAACGCTTTTAAGAATATTAACCCTTGCGGGGTAGTCAGAGGTTCAGGTTTCCTTCTCCACAATTGCGAAGGTAGTAATTCTATGGACACCTCGAACCCACGTTGTTGACCAGATATAATTAGTACTCAATGTGACAGGTGGTAAGCCTTGTCGCCATTTACAAGCACTAACTATTACCTGTTCGGCGAACAGGTAGTTTTCCTCGATGTTTTGATTGAAATTGATTAAACTTCATTTCCATTGGTACATGCTCAAGCGGGATTTGAACCCTGTACCCACTGATACAGAGCCAAGCTTAAAACAACTTAGCTACGTCGATTATCTTGACTCTGTTATATAATAAGAGATAACTAAGGGCCAAAACTATTGGGTGATAGGCTAGTAACCTGTCTCGAATATTTTATATAATTTCCATCAAAGCACCGACAGTATTCTGGCCCACGATTTCAATGTCAACGAAGTTCCATCCATCCTAAAAGTCAGTGAATGATATGAGTTTATGTATATATGTAAGCCCACATATATTTTGTATGTACGTGATAATTTCTAAGTATTTAATACACGTCGACACTGCACGGGACATTTGCTCTCATTAGCCGACATTTTAGTGGAACATGTGTCCGCAGTGCTAATGAGTTTGCGATTGGGGTTGATTGTCCACTACGTTTGAAATGCAAAGCAGTCATTTTATAAACAAAGGTGGCTGGGATTAGTCCAATTAACTGCCTTTCCCTACCTTTGAATATGGCGGTTGGCACGCTATATTGAATTTGGGCGAAACGGTGGATAAATATTGACATGAGCATGAACATGGACTAATTAAATGTTTTAATAATTACCAAGCCATTGGCTTGTAGTTTGTAGTAATTTCAGGAATATTTATAGTAAAATAGATGTAAAATTTTATTTTAAATGTTCCTGCCAGGATTAAAAACATGATGCATTGATACTAGTTAATAGTTTTAGGAAAGACTTCACTAGAGTATTACTTCTAGTAGAGCATCGGATGCCAAATATGATATAAAAACTCATATATCAGACAAAATCGCATACAAGGAAATATACAGGGAAAAGAAAATAATATTCCACGAAAAATGCTTATTTTACTTATTGATGCAAGAAAAATGTGCTCGTTATTTCTATAAATCAGCCTTTACATTTTTCGACTGTTTTTTTGATAAGCGTACAGCTAAAAAGTATAGATATAGAGTTGACTGTTTACTTTTCATTTCATTAATGCTTTAAAGCCATTACGCTAGTTAATACACTCAATCGCAAAATATTCTATTCAATACCCAAAATCTTCTTCTATAGATCACACCGTCTTAAACTAACCACATTAAATCTGTCATCCGCTCTCGTCCCATCATTTCGCTAACTAGAGCATAACCAAGCTTGAACGAGATAATGCCCAACTCATTCCCGAGTCATAACCGTTCAAATATCCTGAGGCGATATTTCAGGGAAAAAGAGCGTCAGCTACTCACGCCCACAAATCACACGGAGCTAGAACATTCTGCAAAGTTGGGCGCCATTCGCCGACTAATGTGCAATTTGGCATTCATAAATTTCAACTCTCCTCCAAGAATTTAGTGGGAACTCTTTGTTTTTTCTCCAGTCTTTGACGGATTTTTCTTCTACTTAAATACGCTTTGCTACCTTAAACGATGTTTTACAGCACACTGTTTGTACTAAACGTGTAAAAGTTTCAATAACTGCTCATAGAATATATTGTTTTTACCTGTAAGATGAAGTAATATTATTGTTCATAGAAACTGGTTATTACTTACAGAAATGAAGGGTAGGTTATCTTAGGATGTTTTCTCTCACTGTATCTACAAGTGATCACTTGGATGCTCATTCCTCTAAAAAATAACTACACCCAGTGATGATTTATTTCAGTGATTTAAAGAGAGAGTTTTGTTTTCTAGAACAAGAACGTGCAAATTCAATTAACACCATAATATTACGTAAAGTCATAAGTAGATTTAACTATTCCCGGAGGCGTCTGAAGTTCGGTTAGCAATAATTGCTTAGAAATTGTTGCTAATTGCTTTGACCATACATTAAAGATACTTACGAGTTTCCCTCGACCTGTTTCGTAAATTCAGAGAAGGAAACATTAACTTCCGAGTACTACACAAGAGGTTGTGGTTTAATGCATTGTATGCGTTATGCGGGACCCGTAATAGACAACAAATATAATAATATTATGCATTCGTATTCCTACTATCTGTACTAGTTTACATAATCGATAATAGCGTTTCAAATTGTTACAAATTCTTGACGTAAAATTTCTTCTACCCCAGATCATCACACCTTCCCAATGAAAAACAATATTGACCGATCACAGCGTGTTTCTATCAACTTATATCTGTAGTAGAGTGGGGGATTGAGGTGTCGGTCCCTTAATCTCCTCGCCTTTGTCCGCCTCGCAACCAATTGGGGTCGGGTCCGTAGCACTTTATTTTGCAGAAATGATACCTCCGGGTGATAGCCACCGCTGAGAAAATAAAGTGTAGTGAGAGCTATCCCGTGTTCAATCAAGGAAAGTACACATCAATTTTAACTCGCTCGCCAACGTGTTTCTTTTTTTCAAGATGGTTTGAGATTGAAATCCTATGTGCTAAGGTTTATGTCTCAGCTACACTTAGGCATTTTAAAAATGAGTTTGTAAAGCTTTAATTAAACTTCATTCTAAATTATTATGTCGATATCAGTTAATAGACTTAATTTATGTAGGCATTTTCTGGGATTTTAGACTTGTTGAAATATTTAATAGACATACGAGTATTTAATAGACCTACAATACAACAAAAAATTTAAAATAAACCTACAATACGCATTTTCCTTTTAAGTACATCTATTGTTCCACTCAAGTGCATGTAAAAGTGCTAGATAGCAAAACCTTAATCCTTAAGCAAGCAGTCTTATTCTTCACGCAGATTGCTGTAAGATGCTATGCTTTCACCTTCTTAGGGCGCACCGTCTGCATATTTGATGCGGATGAGCCGCGTACGCCGTGCAGGGGATTATTTTGATCTCCAGAGTGCATCCTTCTTCAAGACATCCGTATCTTATGCAAATCGTTCTGCGGTGAAACAAATTGCACTACCTGGGTGTAATGTAGGTTTACTATTTAAAGAACATTTATTGACAGGTTAATTGGGGTTATAAGTATGATACTAGAAGTCTTTCTTCGCTCATGTTGTAATATTAACTGATCGTGAAAATTTGCAACACAGTTTTGATTTTAAAGCTAGATGAGTTATGTAGCTTTCTCTCACCGTTAGAAGAGCCGAAAAAGTCTGTACTGGAGGTATATGGAATAGCATTTCTATTTGTAGCTGTATCACTTCAAAATCCCAATTATTATGAAAGACGTGATTTTAAGACTCATTATATTCAATTTAAAAAAAAAGTTTTTATTGACACGGTGAACCTCAATAATAATGGTCCCTGGCTAGTCGGGGATTTAAAAATAATGTTAACCAGCCGCTGTTTCTGCCGTCATGTCTTAGGGAGTGACAAAGGAAGAACCTTTTGGGCCATACGCTAGCAAGCTGTCACCAGTGTTCCCTATAATATCACAACGCTAATATTTATGTTAAAAAGTGACCTAGGAGATCTATTACGTCTTTAATGTTCTGTCTCGAAAGGAATTAAAGGACGTAAAAGAACTTATATTTACTACGACAACCCATTAAATCTTAAAACGTATTACTCCTACGATTCTCTAAATAGACTCGTCTCGACTTTATGGTTGATAAAAAACCAAACGGTTTGAGGTGGGGTATGTGACGTATTGCTTCATTACGTCTTTAAGTGACAAGTGACTTTGGTACACCTTTTACATAACATACGCTTCACGACTTGCGTATACACACTCCCTTTTTTATTATGGCGGGGTAGTCAGAGACTTGAGTGCCCGTCTCCGAAATTTCGACGGCATGTTAGGTATGGGTCATTCGAAGCCCGCGTATGACTAGATAGACAGCACCCAACGTGATAGGTAGTGAACCGTATCGCCGTGTATAAGCAGTGACTATTACCTATCCTAAGGGAAAGGCAGGTTTCCTCACGTTGTTTTCCCTCACTGTTAGCGACTGTAAATTATGTACGTAAATGTAAATGCCAGAGTCGGGATTCGAACCTAGGAGCTTTCTCATAACAAGTCGAACGTCTTACCCACTGGGATACAGCCGCTATTTTACACCTTTTAGGATTTCTTAGGTGCAGTAAATTAACACGTTTTGTATCAGTTGGTAATGAACATTATATTACATACAATGCAGTACTCCGTACTCATATTGGACAATGGTCACTAATATTCAATATTAATGCTGTATTGATGAAATTAATTGTATTATTTCTTTCTATTATTACTACTAGTAATGGTGATCGATTAAATGGAATAGTTTGTATCATATTTTAATAGATTATATTGACGCACTATAATCCCTTTTGGCAGACCCTTGGAAAAACCGTAATAACTGAAAGCTCACTTTTAAGCATGAATATTTATCGATAATAATGGAGATATTAAGTATAGAATAGAATACAAAAAAAATTTATTCACAAAAACGACACAGGTAAAAAACATTTACTTCATTTAATACAATTTATTACATTTATTATTACATTTATTTATTACATTTCACAAGATTCTGCACTGTCCCTGTGAAAGGTCTTCATTTTACTGCACTGTCACTGTGAATGGAAAGGCTTTCATATTATACCCAATATATTGAAGATGTTTGAACATAATATGCAATTAGTTATAAGTTAGTATGTTTATAAACTATGTACCGATAATAGAGCCTGTGCCAGCACTTATCTTGAGGCTTCTGCCGGTGACGCCTTAATTAACTTTGAGGGTCTCAGGGGAAAAGAGACTATCACTTAATACCCAAGTACATGGGCGGGGTAAACAGTAGAGTACCTACCCCTTCTTTGTTGTTGTAAAGCTGTACATACATTCACGGGCTGTACATAAAACTAGGAGATATATTTTCTCCACGGTTGCTTTTAACAAAACTTTCGGAGTCTAAACAGCACTGATAACAATCTTCTGTAACAGGTTGCTAACCCATAGCCCAGTAAATTAACACTTAAGTTCCTTATTAGCTTGCTTTGATGAAAGACAGCTAATTAGTACTATATTTACGTCCCAGACGAGAGCGTCTGTTACGTGCATATATGTATAATTAATATGACGCTGGGCTAATATGGATATAAATAAAATGAAAGCTACATTCTCTAGCCTCACACTCAATAGATTCAAGTACCCCTTATTCCTAGAAGGCCATGTAGATCACATTCATATCAAATTCAAATTGGAGGCATTCTTCTCATAGCGGGTGTACGTATCGGAAAGAACAGGAGGGTGTGCACAAGAAAGTTAATGTATGAATCAGGTAAGAGCAATATGTGTCTGCTCATCGCGTTAGGGAAGTAGAGGGGTGAATATCTACGTAACTACCTCGTTCTTTAAACATATTGTACAATATGCTGTGGAGAAAGCAGCTGCTGATATTCGACAAACTAGAACAGAAAAATTGTATAATGTATAATCCACATCACTATTTTAATTGACAAAGGCTCACCACCTAAATTATCTGAACAACACCACGAGGATCCATGTAGCTTCTGACTACCTAGAATTGAGTTACAGTCATAACGCTAATGTTAAATACACATGCATCTCTCTTAAATCCCTTCGGACTGGACAGAATCTCTAGGATATATCTTTCACGCTCATTACTATCAGGATTGTCATGAAATTGGTGGAAATCATAAGTGATGTGTTGCTAGACGATCGTCCAATAGATTACATTTACCCCACTACCTCACTTTCTACGATATGATGAAAATTAGCTAGTCCACATTCTATTTACTTCCCAAAAAGGATGTTAAAACAACTTTAAAAGAGATAGCTTTAAAAGGCGCCATTAACGTATTGCCGTATCCCTTTCGCAGAAGAGTCCAGCGTTTAGTTAATTGGAATGTTAAAGCGAGGTTCTCCAACGAAATTGCAGGCGCTTAATCGAGCGGATAGGTAGCTATTTATTTGGCGGAAATGTGACTCAAACGAAATGCAATGTTTACGGTATCTAGCTTGAGTGCATCAGGTTACAAGTTTTAATGTTAGGTTTAAAAGTTTTGGGGGAGTTAAGTCGTTAGAGCCTTGATTCTGAATAAGTGGGTTACAGAGTTCGAATCTCGTCTGAGCATGTACTAATGGATATGAAGTTTCATGATTTTATATGTGGGTTTTTGCAATATACTGTAGCCATATAGGCAAGACGTTTAACTTCTTATTAGAGATCCTAGGTTCTAATCCTGGCTCTGGCATGTATAAATGTACGCAATTAAAAATGTGTTTTCCATTTACGCACATTATTAACAGTTCCCTAATGCCGAGGGAAAACACTGTGAGGAAACCTGCCTATCCCTCGGGGTAGGTAAAGAGCCAGTCAGGTACAGCGATACGGTGCACTACCTATCACATCGGGTGCTGTCTATCTAGTGTAACGCGAGCTTTGAATGGCTCATACCTAACATGCTTTAGGAATTTCGGAAATGGACACTCAAGCCTTTGACAATCTCGCCACAATAAAAAAGAAGTGCGTATGCACAAGTCGTAAAGCGCATGTTATGTTTCTAAAACACAATTGTCAAATGCATCGACTACCGTGAAGTTAACTGTTAGACGGACCAGGTAATAGGCAATGCTTGTAAAAGGCGACACGTTTTATCATCTATCACTTAAGTACTATATCGTTAACACATACAGTTAATACCTCCGCAATTGCGTAGATTGATTCATAAACTTCTGATTATACCAGAGGTTTCGTCATGAAAGTTATTTGTTTTGTTATAACCTATAAACCGTAACAGAAAATCGTATTTACAGAAATTGCTATTCGTATACCTAATATCTAGTTGTTACCAAACTATACAACACACCTTACTTATCAAGTGTATTGAATGATGGTTGTGTCAGTGGCTGTTCGTCGTAACCAATCCCCGGTCCTGGCTTCGATTCCCGGGAGAAATCAGCGCCTCTCGCCACTAAGCTGCGTGCCAATTGTCGCTCACGTACTGTTTCTATTAGTATCTGCCATCGGCGAATGCTACAGCGAAGACTACAGAACAGAAGGCTAGATATGTTAGATATATCAAGGCTAGATATGTTAGGCTAGATATTGAAAGAAATTAGATAAATACTTAAAAAAAAACAGAATTTGTGTAGTATTTTGAAACCAATAAATACTTAAAAGAAGAATTTGTGTGTTTTTATGAAACCACGGCAAATTGTGTCTTTTTTCATATAGTCGACATTAAACTAATTACTTATGCTGTATCATTAAAGATGTTTAGTATTATTTGTTATTAAGCATTAATACTATTACAAGTATACAAATTACGTCACAACCGTGACGCGACATGCGACACACAGATAAAAAAGTTTGACATGATGTGATAAAGTTTCAATTCAAAATTATTTTTTAATATTGATAGTGCATGCATAAAATCTATTCATATTTCATATAATATCTATCAATGACATCCATGAAATTACTTAATATGCTTATTGACGTATTATAATTATTTTTTTTTAATTTTAGGCTAAGGGCGCCGAACGTGCAATTTTAAAAACATCGATTAGAAGGCTGAATAATGGTAATTAATGATTGATAAGTATCCTCTTATATTTTTGTGTTCAAACTTATATTCACTTTTATAATATGGTTATAATGTTATTTCGGAGATGATCACGCAAACTTGTATCGCGCAAAGTAAATTTATCTTCATCGGGTGGTGAATAACATAGCATAATATCCTTCTATTTATATATTCGTATCTATCACATAGCTCATAAAATTCCAACCTTACCTAGTACATTTACTTCTGTCTACCTCCATGGCTGTCACAGGACTGAAGTGCTGGCATTATGATGGACGTAAGGTTCAATTCGCGTGAGTCTGGAGCCTCTCCTATGATTTCCCTTGGGGTTACGCCCTTCAAGGCTTTCTATAAATTAGATAGGACTAGCGTTATGTGACGGCAACTTCTTAGAACGTATTGCGGATAAAGTGACACATACTTGATACATAATATTAGCCTGTTGTTTTAGAGATATGGGCTAGCAACCCGCTCCAGGTCCTTGAGACATCATAACCCCAATATTGATGCTATAATTGACCTAATAGCTATTATATAGTCAAAGATATGTCTATCCCAAAAGGGCTTTAAGGAATTTATATGTTGACACAATAACAATATTTTGAGATAATATAGCATTAATTGAACTAAGCTTTTGCAAAGTACATAATATACATAAACACAGAATATTTCGGGATAATTAGAGGATAGTCATTGTTGTGGTTATTTTAAATTTACGTCCGCTTGAGTGTTGAGCTGTTGAAGATGATTTACTCATAAAGTTTTCTTATATCAACAATAATACGAGAAATTGAATTGTTATCTATTCAAACACTGATCACGCAGCGTTCAGAACTGTAGTAATCCAGCGAGAACTGTTTTTTTGACTAAGTTATAAGTCTTTTCAATGTAGGAGTATATTTTAGTTTTACATACATGTTGTTTCTCATATTTTATTACAATTGGATACATAGGGGTCAGTTGGAAGTCAAATAACGAAAAAAATATCGACAAATAATATAAAAGTTTTAACTGGCAATTGGTTTTGAAACAAGCACTGGGCAAAAAATCCTAAAAGCTGGAGTTTCTTGTTGGTTCTTTTCCAAGTCAGGGCTTCCGAACCAAACGATAGAATTTTAATATAAAGAGGCAACCTTTTGACAAATGTTTTCAATTTTAATGAATGTGTTTTACTTGTGTTTATGTTGAATCATTTGGATTTGACTTGGAATGTATATTGAACCACCGAGAATGTGAAATATGGCAATAATGCTAAATATAATTATTTCCCTAGATTAACAAACGGTAGAATTTCAAAGCGAAGAGACAACCAGAGTCAGGCAAATGTTTTGACTTACAATGTTTGTACTGTACTTGTACTTATGTTGAATAAAAACATCTGACTTTGACTTAAACGATATTAGAGCTCTATGTTATCTACCTAACCGTTTAAAATAGAGTCATCGTGCACCACATGAATATATGTAAGAAGCTGTTCTTGATAAGGGTCAAGAGGTGCCATCCGGTTCATCGGGCCCTTTGAGAGGTCTAGGGCCCTGTCTCAGGCGTGGCACCTGTCACTTGCCATGTAAGGACCCGACATTACTATTCTAACCGAGTGGCAGAACTCTAACCGCCTCCTCTACATGAGTTTGCGAGGGCCTTACTATTACCATAGAGTATTGAGTTGATTGAGGAAAGGCTTGAAATAATTTAACAGGTTCAATACATATGTACATGTGTAAACTCACGTTCTGGTATCAGTTTCGGGGTGGACCTAGAAGTGGCTGTAGCCAAGTGGGTAAGACTTCTTATGAGAAAGGTCATTGATTCAAATCGAATGAAATTTAAATAATAATATGTGTTTTTCATTAACAAACAAAATTTACAGTCGCTAACGGTGAGGGAAAACATTGTGAGGAAATTTACCTATCCCTAAGGATAGCTAATAAATAGTGCCTACATAACAAGATATAATAGGACTTTGTACTCGGTAACATACGTAACTGGGTATTAAGGTTATCCTATTTTATTCGAATTTTTTTTAGATAGGACAAATGATAGACGATATTATATTTCATCCTATTATATATTTCCTTAATCACCTTTGATATTATTGTAAGGGTTTGTGTTGCATCAATATGGAATATTGGAAATTGGTAGATGTGGATTACTAATCCAATAATTTCCATCTATATGAAATTCATTCATGCTGATGATGTTGTCTCTGGAGCTATGTACATCACAAATCAAACGCGGTCACAACCATTTACCCCTACGGAGTAGTCAGAGGTTCAGTTTTCCATCTCCGTATTTACTGTGGTAGTAATTTAGTCAGTACTCAATGTGACAGGTGGAAAGCCATGTCGATAACATGTTCGGGGAACAGGTAGGTTTCTCTCACTGCAGTATTCGTTTATTTTGGTATACTACGGTTCAGCCCAAGAGCACCTTATTTATATAGGTATTCAATGTATATTCTTAATAAGTCCCAAAACGTTTCAGAACATAACAAAACAGTACCTGTATTGTTCAAAAGTCGAGAAACGTCTTACAGTTTTGAACAAACATTTCGCTTAAGGCTAACGACTTCGCGACTTCGCAAGTACAGAGAAAGACTGTTCCGCGAAATAACAAATCAAATGAATGTAACATTGTGTATACATATGTACATTATAGATCAACTTCCCAATGAGAATAACGGAAACTAACAAATATTAATTTATATATATATACATATACGACTTGTGTTTACACACTCCCTTTTTTATTATGGCGGGGTAGTCAGAGGCTTGAATGCCCATCTCCGAAATTTCGAAGGCATGTTAGGTATGGGTCATTCAAAGCCCGCGTATCACTAGATAGACAGCACCCTACGTGATAGGTGGTGAACCGTATCGCCGTATATAGGCACTAACTATTACCTATGTCCTTTCCTCACGATGTTTTCCCTCACCGTTAGCGACTGTAAATTATGTACGTAAATGAAAAACACATATTTAAATTTCATTCATTGGTACATGCCAGAGTCGGGATTCGAACCTAGGACCTTTCTCATACGAAGTCCGAGGTCTTACCCACTGGGCTGCAGCCGCAGAACATGAATAATATTCTTATATCTTCCTAATCCGGAATCGAATACACAAGTACAATATATACATACATACACATCACGTCTGATTCCTTGTAGAGGGATAGGGAGATATCACGGATCCCTATTTGTGCCGATCCTGACAGACCAATTTCACTTCATTGTCACTCATTCATCTTCTCATACACACTCGGCGGTTATAGGTACTCCTAACGTCACCCTTTTTTAATATAGCGTCTATTTGACTGTCATATGTCTTATTACGCCGGCCCCTACGTAACCACTTTCTACTTCACTCACATATATTTCTTTTGTCAATCTGCTATCATTCATCCGCATAACATGTCCAAACCATCGAAGCATGGCCTTTTCATTCTTAGTCACTACGTCTTCTTTCAAACCGCAACCTTCCCTTATCACACTATTTTTAATTCTATCATTCAATGTCTCTTCTAATGTGCTTCTCAGTGACCGCATTTCGACGGCATTGATTCTATGTACTTTCATGCTTTTTTTGCCATACCAACTATCAATAAATAAATCATCGAAGATACATATATCATCCTTTAATCGCCTCTAACTGTATGTCAGGAAAAACGACACCTGGTTAGTATTCTTCTTCCGTCCCAAACAAGCACAGGAACATAATTATGCCTGTATTTACCCACATCGCCCACTTTGAAAAGCAGTAGCGGAGTTATTTTTAACTCTGTCTCTTCTGGGAATCGAACCCACAATGTCGCAATAAATTATTAATCTTTCACAGAATGAGTGGAGGTCGTTATATAATGTGCTACGGAGGTTTTCATATCGGGAAAACTGAGTAAAATACTCCCAACGACACTTTGTTGGAAAAATATTGTTTAATCGGAACTGTCCCGAGCTATTTGCCAATGGCTTCCCTGGGGAGAGGGGGGTAAGTGTGACTAAGGGAGTCTTGGTTAGTTAAGACTTAGACACACAGTACTAGGATCAGTTACATACATAATGATATTGGGATCACTACGGGTACTGTGGTCAGTTAAATGGAAACTTATTTACTTATTGTTGTAATAACATGTTTAGAATAAAAGAGTATTCATTAAGAATCGATAAATTGTTATAATGGATTCAATTGGGAATGTGGACATATATGTATATGTCATACATGTATTGTCCATTGGTAAGTGTCCATTTTCATGGATCGACCGATGGATACATAGAATATTAGTGACTTACTCGTAGATATAGCAATATACAGTAGCAAGTACAGTACTAGTCCTTTGATGTTAAGTTACTCCTAGTGATGGTGTTACTCAAACTATTTCAATAACGTTATTTTGGTAATATACACAAATATAACGAAAGAACTGATTAAATTTAATGTATACTATAGTTTACAAAGTTGTCAAACTTAAGAGTTTTAGACCAGTCTAAGTAGAATGCTGCCAACCCCTGTCTAGTGCTAATTGAATCAAAGGCTCCTGAATACTTAAAGAGGAGTGTCTTCTATGAAGTTTGCTCTGAATTATATATATTCTCTGAGACCAGAAGTTCAACTTCCTCAGTAGACGCTGCCTTCATTAATAACGTGACACTCTCCATTCTGATTACACCTGTGTATGTATGTTGTATGCAAGGGATATTAGTATGTTATATAATGAACAATATATTTGAAGGGCATTGAATCGTCACATTTATAATTATAATGCAATGCACATTACATATATGTACATATGTGGGTGGAGAGTTCATAACCAATCATCTTAAACATATGCTATCACAACCACTTACTGATAGTTAATCTTAAAATGACTAGAATATATGTTATATTATTGTTTCCAAAGAGATAAAAATATTTAATTGCAAGTATGCACTAAATTTTAGACTTTAAGTCCTTATCACTGACTTAACCCTGGAAGTAAGTATCACGTTGAACAAGATAATAAAAATACTTCGTCATTAATTATGCAAAGCTGTATTCGAGCAAGATAAGGGTGTAAGATTAGATTAGACGTGCTACAGCAGCTGTTTGCAACTAATAACTGGATGTTCATTAATTATGAGCTCATCGCCTCACCGCAGCCTCTGGGGTGCCTCGCAGCCTTAAGCAGCAAGTGCTGTAGAGTACAACACTTCTATAACATTGAGGAAACTGTTACTAGTAGATGAAATAGGAACCGCGCTTGTGCAAAGTGATATAAAACACCACTTGACATGTTGGGTGCTGAATATCTGGTGAATCGTGAGTTAAATGTCAATAAGTAAGCAAAGTACAATGTACAAAAAAAATACGACAATTGTTCCGTCTCAGCGAGCAGAAATAATGTAATAACTTTATTTGCAATAATTTTTATTTATGTACATAATTTACAGTCGCTAACGGTGAGGGAAAACATCGTGAGGAAACCTGCCTATCCCTCAGGATAGGTAATAGTCAGTACCTATATACGGCGATACGGTTCACTACCTATCACGTTGGGTGCTGTCTATCTAGTGATACGCGGGCTTAAAATGACCCATACCCAACATCCCTTATAAATTTCGGAGATGGGCATTCAAGCCTCTGACTATCTCGCTATAATAGAAAAGGGAGTTTGTATACACAAGTCGTGAAGAGTCGTATATTTTATGTTTTATTTATAAAACAAGTATAATACACATAATCACTGTTAAATAAAACTACACCTAACCCACATTAAATGGCTATAAGAAGAGCTGCCCACCAAGGTGGATTATCGATCCACGATTTCAGCTCTCTTCTAGTGGGCAAATAGGTGTTGGGTTTATCATCAGCCTTTTCAGCTTCTTCCATCTTCTGTCTTTCCTTCTCCAAGAACTCTTCTTTCTTTTCAGATGCTTCCTTCAGGACATTGCAGTCTATTCTTGTTGTATTCGTTTCTGAAGGAGAACTGATTATGACTTCGCATACAATGTCACTCTTATTGGTTATATTTCCGTGACTATTAGAGCTTAGAGGGTCCGTTGCATTTATGCATTTAGAAACATCTGTTGTTGCATTTACGACACTTTTCGATGTGTTTGAGTAACTATCATTAATTAACACATCAACTGTTGTGTTACTGATGGAGACGTTACCTGAAAAATGTGTATAATTCTGAGTGGTTAAATCCACTGTAACATTTTGTACTAGGTCAACTGTTTTTTGTGTTGTTGTGTCTGTTGAAGTACTATCTGTAGTATTTTGATTGGTCAAGGTGACATTTTCAACTTTCAGTGCGTTGGTATTGTTGGTAACTGAAGAACAAAGTGGGAGTCCATTGGTTCTGGTGTTCTCAGTTGAGTTGTTGTTCAAAAATGAGGAAACGATGTCACAAGGTACATTTAGTACATTCCTTTCGCCTCCAATCTCAACACTAAAAGCACAGCTTACTATGGCTTCTGGTGAGGATTGTGGATTATATTTTACTGGTACCTTTGTTTCTATATATTCTGGATTTTCATTTTCAAAAGTATTTGGTGAATTCTGAGTGTAGGTAACGTGTGATGGATGCGAATAATGTTCATAGTCAGGCCTATTTCTGTATTCGTAGTCATCGTGATAGTAATGATGGTGATGGTCTTCAGATCGTCCTAGATTGTAAAGGGTCAATCCTGTTAAAAGATCACTGTACGGGCTGTTCGATTGACTGACATGTGTCACGTAGACATGGGAAGAATGGGTCGGAGAATATACCCTTGATCGTTGAGACGTGCCTGATCCTGAATAACCTTTTGAAGGTGGATACGAGACTCCTTTAGAAGGCTTCGTAGACTTTCCAAACCCTGATAATCCACGCGCTGGTGGGTATGATATGTCTTTGTGGGTAGGGGAATATCCTCCAGACTTTTTTCCTGATGACGGAGGTGGACTTTTGCTTATCTTTGACGAAGGTCGCCCGGATCCTGATAATCCAGTTTTTGACGCTGGATAAGAATGTGGTTGTGAGTAGATGCGAGAACTCACTTTAGTTCCCCTAGACCTTGAACGACCGCTTGAACCTTTTTTACACTCAATACTGGGCAAACACAATAAAACTAGTAAAAGAGCACCACACAACAACTTCATTGTATGTATATACAAACTTGACTTTGCAGCAAAAGAGATTTGAGTGACTATACTTTAATTGATACACTGATTTAAGTAGCTATATAATAAGACTCTTTATCGAACTCTTTAATGTAAACAAATAGATAACATAATGAAAAAAATGTGTGAATGTTTAACTGGTTTACTTCGATGTTGTAAGCAATTTGTGCAACATAATCTCTTATTTATATGTTATCGTAATATTTTTAATATTTGTACATAAACTGCATCTGTTGTTTATTGTTTGTATACAACTGAACTAAATAAATATTAACTGTGCAGTTAAGCTTTGTTGTTGCCTGATGAATTAAAACTTAAAATTGAAGTGTCTATCTGCAATTTACAAAGCTGTATTTTTTTCTATACTCAAACTAAAAATTAATAATGTGAGCTTGATATAATGAAACTGTGTCTTTTTTCCGTTTGAAATCTGTTACGAGAGACTACTACGTGAACTAAACTCATTAGAAATAAACATATTAATGAAAACCATTAAACGTTACATCTTGTAAAGATATACAATTAAACCTGTTGTGATCCTAATCAATTTGAAATAAGCAAGCACATTAAATTAAATTAATGGTTGTAACTAACAATCTTAACAAGTTAACCATTTATTGAATTAAACTATTAATCCTAACGTGACCCAAGCATCGGTTCCAGTTTCCGTCCAGCGTACTATGTAACTGAACGTGACCTGCCAAACGGAATTCTCAGTCACCATCTACACGGCGCGATATTCCAAGGCAAGTTCCCTATCTCTCCAATACCTTTAGAGGTGCGCACAGCTCCTCCAATTTGCACTAATGGACTCCGCGAGAGGACGTGCCTCTCTGAGGGACGAAGAACAACATCATTTTCCCTCAATACGTCACGGGAACTCAATTTTCTGAACCTTCGCGAGAAATATTGGCAGTGAAAAAGTCGCAGAATATGAAAATCTTAAAACGGCTCTTTGAAAGTTTAGTTTCTTTCGAATTCTTAGTAATAAAAAGTTAAGGGGAGAGAATAATGTTTAGGAATTGCACAAAGACGATTTAAGTTATAAAATAAATAATTATTATCGTGCAGTAAAAGAGTCCCTTAATGTGTTAGGAAATTCCTAGTATTTCATATAATTATGAGCTAGGGGTCTCTAAACGTCAAAGATCGAAGAATAAGAAGACAAACTCATGCTAAAACAACATGGCCTTCTTACTTGAAATGCAGGGTGCGTATCAATCATGGAATGCATCCATGCAAATTTAATTTGAATCGTATGAGGTACGTGATTTAATAAAAAAATAATTAAAGAGATTTCATTTCACCTTTGTCATGAATCATAATGATATGTGTAGGTACTTTATTAGTATTATACACTCATATCTGTTATCCCTGAATGAGTGGACAAAATGAAATATTTTGTATAATGATTGCTTACATTTAGAAGCTACGGTTGCTTATTATTGTAAACGAGTATTTACTGTATCATCAACTTTCACTCTTAAAAACTTCAGTAATAAAATCATATGTGCTAAGAAAAATAAATTTACTTAAATAAATACTACATACATACTTATGCATTCACGATACTTTATCCCTTTTGGGTTGGGCATAACCTTCTTGATATATCTTCGATCACATAAAAAAACATCAACCAATACAACCCTTTCTCGCTTCCATGTTTCAAAACCAGTTGAATCACGTAAACTGTGGGCATGAGTGGGTGGTATAAAAGTGTGCAGCCGAGGTGTAGCAACACCCGCTAATTACAGGGAGCCTCTCAAAGGCATACGTGGTCCTTTTGCAGAGCTCGTGCTGAAGGAATAAGCGGGATATTGTACTGGCAGTAAAAGGGAGGTTTAATTTGATTTGGGAAGATTATTCGAGGATTTTGTTTAGGAAAACTCGTTAAAATGTTACTAGTTCTCTGTAAAGTGAATTGTATGATATATATTATATGTATTTTATTGACAAGTGAATGGTTAGATATACATTATATGTATGATTAAACATATAAATAAAACTTTTCTCTTCCAACCGGTTCGATGTAAGGAAACGTCTCTTGAATTTTTCTTGTACCATCAAACATACTAAATTTACGTGCTTGCAGAGGTTATTAGTGTATAAGTGTACATTATTATATAACTTACTCAAAATCAGATAGTCTTTTCAGCCTTAGTAGAATATGGATACAATTTTGTACACAAATGTTACACAACTCTACGTTGAAGAGTATTTATTCAGTTGTTCATCTCATTTGCATTGGAAACAGCATTCGATGCGGCTCAAACAAAAGCCTTACGTTTTATTCAGGCATGTCGTTGCGATTGTGTTACTATTTCCATACACCATTGATGTATTTTTAAACATATGCTGCTCCAAATATCTGTATATTGTAAAACTATAAAATATTTTTTTTATAAAAACTATATTATATTAAAATTTGCTTTGATTGAGTGATTCATAATTGCATCCTTGATCGCTTAAACCTTCGTAAACAATCACAGTATGTATTATAATATGTAAGTTGTGATAGGTTCACAGGGACTGTCCCAAGCAAGGTAAGTGCAGAGAATGTTTACTCAGTGAAACCTCATGCGTAAACATTTGCTCAACATGGCTTACTAGTCAACGGCGCACTTTGAGTGCAGAGAATCGATTCCCTCAGCCGGTGCCTCACGTAAATCCTTGCAGATAGAATACAACATGCAACCTGTGATTGTTTACTCTTTTAGGGACGGTTGAATTGGTGTTATAATGTCCAGAATATTATTATTATTATTCTACGACATATATATAGAACGAAGGTAATTAGAATCCATTCTAAACTTCGCAAAAATTCACAATATAATATATATATACATTATAACACCAATTGAACTAGCCCCTTGATAAGTTCATTTAAGATTTATGTTAAGGGTACTAGTCAACGTATATAAAAAATATATATGTACATACTTTATATAGATCAATACATATATAGCATATAATCAACAACCAGATCGGAAAGCAGAAGAAAAGCATAATTCTTAACTACCTCTACCGGGAATCGAAGGGATCTCAAGATTAGCGTTCAGGTGCTTAACCAATCGCGCCACGGAGGTCATCATCAAATGATTGATGAATGATTTGGTAATTGAATCTTCGCTGAAAGTATTTTGATCTAAGTTTAATTACCCGTATCTTTGTATGATTCCTAAGATCTTAGTGAATATTTTAATAACCAGATTATCATACTACTTATATTTATGAGAATTAAATGTTCACAGACATAATATATTGATAATAAATGCCAGTGATTTGGTGCACATATTTTATTTGTAAAAATATTTAGCTTTTATTTTATAATTATAAGTTTATTTTTATTTATATTTATTTAGTCTTAATATTTTGATTTATTACTTCATGTAAATATAGATTAAAGATTTTGTTTAGCTATGACTAAAGTAAAAGATGAAAATTATTAAATATAATAATAAATTTATATATTGAACTTAATTATTGTAGTGTTGCATGACATTTCAAGGCTTTTTCCGATTAAAAAATCTATGTTCAAATTCTACAATATTTGGGCTGAAGCGGTGTGATAAAGTAAAACTGGGTTTTAACAAGGATTGAACAAAAGGTAGGCAATCAGGCTAATTCGATTAAGAGCGCGTAACAAAGGATGGCTGGTCAGTTAGGGAAGCCTTCGACGGAAGTGGCCACCGGCGGGAAGGCTTAATTGGATTGCCGCTTTTAATATTACTGAATTCATAGCTTTGCTTAACCGAAATGAATTTTTGGGATCAAATTGCTCACTCATTTCAGAACAGAGCCCTAGCTGGAAAATTAAAAGATAATTATTATGTACGTAACCAAATAAATAATAGAGCTTATGCCTTCATTATTCACTGATATAAAAAAATAATATTTCTATTAAATTATATAATTTGTATGTCTTATGCAAAATATTTTATCCTGAGCTAATTTAGACTGCCATTCTTTCAGGAAAGTCGTAGGAGGCGACGAAGGAGCCAGGGATAACAGAGGTCTATCGGGTGATAGCCTAGCCTCTTATTATTATTCCATATAACATCACAACCCTTAATATTCTTGTAAATCTGTTCATGTCAGAAAGGGACAAAAGGACGTGAATATATTTGTGTGTATATGTAAAGTATTACCCTTAGGTTGCACGTACATCTGAATTAGTAAATACGATAATTGAAGTGCGGTACGTGCCTTAAGGAAATCACCTTAGTTATATAATTAAGATAACGGGACTATGTCAATATGCATAAATGTCTCGTACTAGGATTGGACATAAATAGAATACTAAGCAGCTGGCATACATTTTAGAGTATTATAAATATTTAAGGGCCAATAAGATAGAAATTTATTTGATAATAGGTCACTCCTGTGGGTGACCTGTTAATATATACAACTAAGCCTCCATAACGCTACGCTGACCAAGAATCACGTTTGTCTTTGAGATTTGTCTTCCCGAAAGAAATTAGAAACATTCGTGTATATACATAAAAACACATCACACCCGATTCCGTGTAGGCAGAGTTCACGGATCCCCATCTCATCCGATCCCGAAAAACCACTTCCGCTGCATTGATACCCTTTTTCAATATAGCAGCAATCTGACCGTCATGTGTCCTATTGGCCCTGCCCTACGTAACCGTCCTTACGCTTCTTTGTGTCAATCTACTATCATGCATCTGCATAACATGTTCACATAAAAGGGCATGCTTCGATGGTTTGGACATGTATGTTATTAGACTAAAACACACACCTACACTCCAGCTAAAGACAAATAGCACCAAACGCTCCACATTTGTTTTACGTTTTACACCTTTCGTTTCGCCAGTATTTAGTAGTCAGTGTTTGTCCGTGTTGTTTGGGTTGGGTTGCACCTAAACGCCACAAAGCCCTTGTTCGGGGCTAGTCTCGCGTATGTTGTGTACTAAATGTTGTACAGGTGGCCTAGTGTTTAGTTTACTGAGCTAGGCATACGGCGCTGTTCACACAAAGTAGTGTTTGTAGCTTTGTTTGCTAGTGTAGGTATGATTCTATCGGTAATAGTATTTCAATGGCGGTGTTGATTTTAAGTTAAAGGAAATATTAAAGATTGTAATCAAAATTGTATCGTGTAAAATTTTTTTTATTGATTGGCTTTTTTCGTTTCTATAAATATTAATTAATCCGTTGAAATCAACCTTTGTATTGAACCAAAAATCTGAAATTTGAAGAAATACTAAAATATGGTGTCACAAATTAGTTTACATTTTAACAAAATGTGTTTTTTATCACTAAGCATCCCTAATTGCAAGTATGAAAGTATCTACGATTCCTTATAGATAAAACGACCATAAGAATTAATAGAAAAACAATAAAATTATAAAGCCATGAAACAACTTAACTAAATACAATGCCAAGTTGAAGTGTAGCTCAAAGGTAGCCAGCACATCGCCCAATAACAAGAGAAGTTACAATCACATAAAGTGGGGTGCGAGTGTCGTTTCAAACAAGCCTAGTCGTGGAAAAGCTTTTTGTGTGGATACTTCACTGCGAGAGTTGCGTTTGTTTTGACACTGCCGCAGCGGAGAGGCTTTGGTTGCAAAACCACAGGCGGGGATCGCTTAGATAGCGCTTTTTAACAATACTATTTACTGCTACTGCTATTTACTGCCTATTTATATATTGATCCTATGCCTGGGCCTATTCATCGTATCTTATATTAGTTGTTATATTTAGAGGTCCAAGAGGTAAAAGAATTGCGCAGACATCGATGATTGACACTGATCAAATTACTGAGCTAAATTCGCATATCTATTAATTAAATTGTGTTAAATAAAAATTGTGTTTATTGACAAGGATAATTATAATTCGTATTTTTATGTGTTAAATAAGGCACAATATTATAACAATAAGTACTAGTTTCTCGTCTAGTTCAACATATTGTAGTAAGCCTTCTTGCTCGGTGCACTGATGACTTGAAGAAGGTCGCGAATCAGGACAAGGGTGATTATGTTTTGTGGCGTACATTCAGGGAGGCGTACGTCCAGCAGTGGACTCTTATAGGCTGATTGATTGAAGTCTAGTTTGTACTTGGCGTTAGTAATCGGTATCTATCTCTATGTCGGTCTGTGGTAGTTCGGTTCAATGCTCCCCAAAGCGTCTGTCTGCAGGTATTGTCCAAATTCAGTTCACTCGTTCGCTTTACTAAACGCTTTCACCCACTTTTCATTAGACACCTACAAACACTATTTATTTTCGATAAGCAATCAGTAGATTATAACACAAAATCTTTGTCACAATAGATTATCTCGGTCTAAAACAATAAGAAGGTGCAAATTCATTGCTTCTTGAAACTTTGTTAATTTTAACCTAATATTATAACCTAGCCCCGAGCTAACTGGGATGTCAAAAGAATGCTAACAACCTGTCATTTTTCCGGGCATGTCGTAGGAGGCGACAAAGGGACTAGGGGGTATGGAATGTTTTGGACGATACGCTAGTAACCTATCACCAATGTTCAATGTGACATCACAACCCCAAAAATCATGCTAATAAGTAACCAAGGAGATGATTTCAAGTCTCCCAGGTTTTATTCTTCCCTAACAGATTAAATGACGTGAATGTATATTATGTATGTTTCATTACCTAACCAGCAAAAGCCATCAAACAAATTTATCTATGAATTTACAAGCTCGTTAATTGGCATACTGGACTGCAGTGACTATTGAAATGTTGTTTTTGGTTCTAAATAGGTCAGTGCACATGTCGATCGGGCCAGTTAATTGCAATCACGTAGCGTTGGCATATTCGGTTACAATTTTCGTTTCGCCTCCATAAATACGTTTAGAGAAAAATCTGAATCTGTGAAACTGGAGAATAGTTTCCTATGTTATATTTAACCCCCAAACAAACTCGAGACATATTCAGATTCCGCAACAAATGGAAGGGAAGTATCTTGAATTAGAATCGAAATTGTTTACCTTATTTGTACATTTATCTGGGCAGGGATGAAGGAGCCTTAATAACAGTGCTATCTAAAAAAGGGCCAACGCGATACCATCTCTGAGGCTTGAATTTATTCGCGAATTATGCAGCCGCTTCACAGGGCCCGCGCCTCGTAAATCAAAGGTCGAGCTCGTTTCATTCAACGTTTTCACTTCGCTGTTTTGTGTGCCTCTTTTGTTTTACACCGGCATGACGAAAAGTTCCTATTTTGAATGAGGAACAGATGCATGGTATTTATTAATGACGTATTTTTCATTATTCTTTTGTTTTAATAATAAAGTCTATGTGAGATATCTGCGTAATCAAATCAAAGTTCATAATTGTACAAACATTGTCCATTATCTCGGAAGAGCAATTCAAACCAGAACGTTCCCAAATATTTTTCTTCATATCAACTATCAAATGAATAGTTAGATTTTCTAAATTGGTGAGTTACGAAATATACGAAAATCTATCAAAAATTGGATTTTGTACAATTCTTAAAGCGTTTAATCGCTCGTTTCTGAGTTGCGAAATGGCACATAAGTAAGATAAATAATCTATACCGTCGATCAATAATCCGAAATGATATAGATGTTGATAATCTTCAGTGATTTCGCCTTCCTAAAATGTCTAGTCACAGTATGTTATTGTGCTTTTACAAGTTAAAAATACTACTGCATTTAATAAATGATTGTATCAAAATTTCACCGTTTATTCTTTAACCCTCGCTTACAGCGGAAGCAATACCGGTATGCTTTAACAACCCTTCTTCGCTCGTTAATAGCAGCAATAACTGAGAGCATAACTTTAGTATAAGCCAACCTTGTTTATTTTCTTCAAGTTGGTATTGAGTTTGATGGAAATCATCAATATATATATCGAAGAAAGTTCATCGGAACAAGCTTAAGTCTGCGCAATATCGAAATAAGCGGCTTGTGCCAAAGAACATTAAATTTGAAAAGTTGTAGCGATTATTAATTAAGTAATGATTGCTTCAGTGGACTGATGTGGATGTACTAATGGATTCCGAAGTATAAATGGTAATTGTATGAGTATGTCGAAGAACTATCATCAACATGATTTTGATCTTTAGGATCCGTGGGCGGCATTGTAGGTATTTGCAAGCACAAAGAAACACTGTATAGTTTAACAGTTTATTCACAAAATTATTAACTTAGAGATTAAATTAATTTACTTTCAGAATACATTTACTTAGAGCAGTCGGTTCGTGACACTATGGTCGAGAGGACTCTCCGACTTCGCCTTCGCAAATTCAATCTCTCCAGTCCGGTGAAAATCCTCCAACCTAGCATCCCGACCCCACTCTAGGCACAATATCGCCCCGGCTCTCTCATTGGTAGGATAAATCACGCCACTCGCTACTCGTTTCCTATTGGCTAACAAAAAGTCGCCTGATCGCGTGACGTAAGCATCGAGTTTCAAAACAAACTATATACGTTCAGAAATAAGTGCAAAATTAACAAAAGATTAAGTTACTTAAAATGTTCGTAAATCAATAACTAGAATTTACTTAACTTATGATCTAAACAATAAACTAAACTAGGTATTCTTAGCTACTAAAACAACTGGTCCATCCTCAATCATTCTCCGACAAGTATATTATATAGTGATAATGCTCTATCGATTAATAGCAATTGCATTTATGAATGCTTTCCATCAACGGAATATAAGATAAAAATATATAGATAAAACACTATTCACAACAAACAATAGAATTTCAGTTTTACATTACAATGAATTCTGAAAATCTGACAGGAGTGATTGTATTATGAGCTTTAGGTTGCATTTAGGGAGTTCCACGAAAACTCTCTTGAATAAATTCAACACTTCTGTAACTTCTGCATTCATTTAGCAGCGTCTGTGCGAATGCAAATGACCTCCTCAGTCGCCAAGACGTCTCAGCGCACTCGAACAAGCAAACAGCGACATCTATTATCGACTTGGTGCAAACACTATCTTGGAATTAATCTGCACTACTTGCTCGGTGAAGTTTAATCGACACACTGTCAGCTCACTGAGCAAACTTTACACTATGGCAGAATCTACATAATTATGTGTTGTTGTTCCAAATTCTCATATCTGGGTATCACGAGTTTTTTTAAAGGTTACAGTTAAATGAAAGACATATAACGTATGAATATTCGTTTATTCAATGCACGTTTGTAATAAAAGTTTGATAACAGAAGATTGCGGTTTGTGAGAATTAGTAGTGACTAAGATTAAAAAGCGCATCCTTCGATGGTTTGAACATATTCAAAATATAAATGATACAATATTGACGAAAGGTATGTATAGATGAGGTGAAAGGACGGTTACGTAAGGGTCAGCCCAATATGTCAGTGAAAAAGACGACAAATGGAGAAAGGGTGACGTCAAAAGTACCTATAACAGCCAAGTGTTTATGGGGAGGTATTTTAATGATGTGAGAATTGTTTGTCAAGATCGACGGAAATAGGAAAGCACTATTGATTTATTTGTTGGGAAAGGGATGCGTTATGTATCTATGTCACTTTAAGTTAGAACTTCAAATTAAGAACGTAAATCGTGAAAGATTAGTCAGCTGATAGGTGCTTAGAAAAACAAATTCTCTTCTAAAGCTTGAAGAGAAAACTCATTAGTCTCGCTTGGGACTTAGATTGGAGTGATGATAGAAGGATTTCCAGCACACGTTTCAAATCCACCAAACTTTAAGAAATCAAGCAGAAAGGTATTTTTTAAATTACATACATCCTTCAACCCCGTTTGGATTGGACAAAACTTCGAATACAATCCAAAATTTCTTAAGTTACGATATCATAATTATTGCGATTGTAATTTCATAGGTACAGATAATTTATTGGTGGCAGATTGCTCGATTCCATAGACCCCTAGTTCGGTAGTCGGCTTCTACGTAATGCCGAAAAGAATGGCAAGTATAACGCATTGTTTTACTTCCCAACTAGCACAACACATTATTAAATTCACGTTACAAATTGACCTAACACTAAAATAAACCCTTTAAGTAAGAATGGCCACTTTACGATATTCTACGATCCGTAGCAATTCGTAGTCCCATTGTAATAGGTAACCGCGCATTGATCAGGCAAACTTTGCAATGAGCCGGTGACCCCATTACTCTGTCTACCCCAAAGGGGGACCTGGCGCCCTTCCAGACGTCTAACACCGTGGCCACGGCTGTTTGTCTCCAACGAAATGGCTCTCTGTCCCGAATACCTCAGAATGGGCTAAAGTTCACGCTTACAACTGCCTGAATTCATTGCTTGTAAGTTACTGTAACTAGTTATTGAACGGACTGTGTAATTGATGCTTTAATTGTGGAAGCTCGTGATATTTTGGGTCGAATTCGTATATGGAATGCTACTAGGTGTATGACATGAAAGAAAATCACGCTTTGTGATACTTTTTCGATCTATATACGTATAACGGCACATAGACACGTATTAAAGTGAAAATTAAATTCACAAGTCACTTAACATACATACACATTACGCCTGATTCCTTGTAGAGGGATAGGTAGAGATTACGGATCCCTACATGTCTCGATCCTGACCACTTTCTTCATTGTTACCCATACACCTCCTCATACACACTCACTGTTTCACTTAACAATGTAATATTGTATCCTCCCTACTCCTTAAGATTTAACTCTTCATAAATGTGTATGAACGTTAATGGAGCTCTATATATATTTATATATGTATCTATAAGATTTTTCGTAGAATCTGTTACAAAGGAGACTCTCGCTTCTACGTGCAAAATGAAATTCGTGTGAACATGTGGAAACGCTCCTCTTTTGCTCAGATTTGATTAAAATTTGGACGAGCAGCGAGAATGAGAGTTTTTTTCTTCCCCTCTGCTGCATACAGCATGTGAATGCACCGAAAGAAATATGTGCAGGAATAAGTACATATCCAACGCTGCCATTTAATTATAGTATGCCACGTAGACATATTACTTTATGATTACTATACCGGTCTTTACATGATTAAAGTTATAATAGGAATTTGTTGCATTATTGTAATAGGTTTTGTTGGATTTGATACTAAGAGTAGATATTAGATACTAAGAAGATTCGTCAAGATCTCGCAAATAGGAAACGATCGCCTGTCTAATATTTTTATGATTTGTTTACAGTCACTTGACTCGTGACTATGGCCATTACAATATGGCCGAAACGTCGCATAACAAATATAATACTTTGTTTATAAAATATCATAACGCCCGTTTTCTTGTAAAATGTATACACTGCCTATCTATTATATCCTATCTATGTACATATTCTATTGTGTATTACACAAAAGATAATTCATCAGTTGGTAACTGTCTCTGTGTTTGAAATATGTATATCGACTTAGGTAATCTTTATGAATCTCAAGTCATAACAATTTCAATAACTGCGTGCGTCAAGGGTGTAACAACTCGTTGTCAGGTATACAATATACCAATATTAGTACATCCTCTTACTATATTTATCTTAAGTAGTACACATCGGGGATACAGTAGCTATTAGGACCCCTTTCCATGTTGCGTAGCCATCAATGATTCATAGCTTACCTTAATGTCTGCAACATGATGAATGAAGCTAATGGGTTCTACTGACGTCAATGGTCCCAGGAACAATGCCTGGCTACTGGCCCTTTCAAAGGCAGGGTGAACTACCTTTACACGAGATATGAACTAATTGCGGCCAAGCAACTGTAATGTAGAGGTTACATCAATAGAATTACAGTACTAGATATACTTGTAATTAATAGCAAGCATCAAAGCAACGGAGATTGATGTAGTTTCTTGGTTGGAGCGTAGGATTTGGATATTAAATAGAGTATATATGTACCTATAGATGTTATTAGTAAATCAAATGCACATTTTCGTATAGTATAATCAATTTGTACGATATAGAAAATCGTAGTGAGAAGACCTGTTTATTTAGAAGTGATTTGAATATCAAATAAATGTCAAAGAGTTCAGACTGGAACTGGAGAGAATAAATGTCAACTGAGAATGGTACCTCCTGATACCTACAATTAATTACGGTGGTATAATTACTCGTACAAGCATCATGTGTGAATCTTTGAACTCACATTAGAAACTTGGCACCAGGCACTCATTACCCATTGTTTTGGTATTGTATAAACATAGTTTCGCGTTTGAGACTGTATCTATATTACATAATGTTTATTCTGATACCCATCCCTCGAGATCACGTAGGTTTTCGCCTGAACTCTTTCTTTAATGTCGATATAAAACTGTTTTGATAGGTTGTGGGTTTAATGCTCTAATTACGGGGCCAAACAGTATATTTCTTATTTGAGGCACATCGCGCTGTTTAACTGCACAGAAATAAAGAGAGATTCTGCTGCTGACTTGACGTGATTAAGTACTTTGCTACGGAACGGTACAATGCTTTTAAGATCGCTTTTAAGTCCTCACACAAAACCTCACAATATTTATTATTTGGTCTAATGTACGTGGGACTTTAATGGGTGAAAACCTACTTTACGATGCAATGGAGGTCACTGGAACCTCAAACTGTCTTGAAAAGGTCACAAGTTGTAACACGGCTTGTATCTATGTTTATGAACATGTGGTAAACGCAGAAATTACAGAGAATAAGTTTGTAGACATTCGATATTTTCACAACTGTATAAATGATTGAATATAAAATTTACTTACCGTGTATTGATAAAATACTTACTTGAAGTCTTAGAACAGTAAGGGCTCATAGCATCTAGATTAACAACCATCTGTTGTTCGTTCAACTTAAATAATTTTAATTCAAATATAGCGACAACAATAGCCTGTCTCTCGCAGCGAGCGACAATGGCGAGCTTCGCACAGGCAGCCAGGCAGAATGGCTCAGCGCAACTCACTTGGAATATTCACAAAGTTATACAAGCCAGTATTCGAGCTTCGGTGCTATTGTTGTATGGCACAGTTATTTTTAACAGCACAATTTCCTTTCATTAAACATCGTCGTAAAAAGTGTCTGAACAACAGTAAAGAAGGAAGTTTTATGAGTCTTATACTTAAGTATCCATCAATGAAAGTAGGTTAAAACAATAAACACATAAGTTAAAGCTGATATGGGATGTATATTCAATGTATGTGTACTTTGTAGTCCCGTGCTGGTCTGGGGCGTAAAAAGAATGCTTACTAGCTGCCGTTCTTCCCAGCATGACGGGGACTAAGGGTAAATTGAATCTTGTGGGCGACTGACTAACAACCTATCACGAATGTGTCATTATGACATCACAAGTCCAATATTTTTGCCTAAATAGTCTGAGTTCTGTTTACCCATAATGGGGTTAAATGACGTCATTGTATATGTGTACTTTCTATCATCAATACAAGTATACATTTTTGAGATATTGTTACAGCTCTAAAGGTGTGAGCGTAAATAGAGATATTACATTAAGAGGGCGGCGTAATATTGGCGTTGGCAGCGAGCCAGTGCTCTCAATAGATCCTTGCGAGCTGTCCTGGTTCGCTTGACAAGTCGCGACACATCGAAACAAAGTGTAACCGACGAGATAGCACCTCCTTTATTGCAATACCCTCAGACACTATTGGCAATGTTGTGAAAGAAGTTGACTAAGAAAGACAAAGGAAGGTTTTCTTAAGACTTCACTATACCTCACACTCACATTACTTCATATACCACATAAACTTAACATACGCTTCACGACTTGTATATGTATATATTCCTTTTTATTGTGTCGTGGTAGTAATAGGCTTGAGTGGATGGCATGTTAGATATTAGCCAGTCAAAGTACGCGTTTCACTACATAGACACCAAATAACGTAATATCGCCGTATACAGGCATTGAGTATTACCTATTCCGAGGGATAGGCAGGTTTCCTCCAATTTTTTCGTTCACAGTTAGCAACTGTGAATTATGAACGTTAATGAAAAACACATCTGTACTTCATATATTGCATCCTTAATGTATTTTACGCGTGTTCGTTCATACAAGGAATGAAAAGAGCTTTTTATTGGCGTAGTAAACGTACGATTTCTTTACATCTTGCAAATACGGATTTAGAACTCATGCTGAAAGAATCTCGATTTTTTCTCACCCTAAAGTAAAGAAATATTCCACATCCAACATAATGAGAGGGCTTTATATAAAGACGTCACGAGTGGCTCAGAGCACCCATGTTTGTAAACGGACTCGGTAAATCAAGAGCTTGTGGGCGTTTGCTATTGAATTCTCCCAAAATACTATGTTGTCCCTTGATTTGGACTTGAGCACTTTAAGAGAATTTCATTTAAGCACTTTTAGACAAAGAAAATATTTGAGTTCTTTTCTATGAGTAGCAGTTATAATTTTAGATACATGGCTACACGAACTACTAAGTTTTGATACCTAAGTACTCAGGATATCTCCAAAGCAAAAATTAACCCAGGGGGGGATACTATTTATAATAAATTGTTGAATTCATTTTCATAATTAGCTAAATAATATTGAATATTAGCACTAAAATTAATTTAATCCTAATTAAAAAACCTAAAGAGATAAAGGTCCGTCGAAATTTTATTTATGCCTTCTGTAATAAAATATCTCTACATAAAACACAAACAAAGTCCATTACGTTCGTTTGTACATCCCATTAGTTAGCAAGCTGTACGGTAAACAGTTGTTTATGATCAAACGCAAATAAAGAGGCGCACACACAGCACAAAGGCTTGACAAATAGCGGGCACTTCGTGAGCATAATGAGGCTGCGGAGTGTTGACTCTGCTCTCGGCGAGCGCTGTCCACTCCACGGATTTGCTCAGTCTGTAATGTGTATATACGCGCTTATAATCGACCAATGGCTGCACAGAATGATAGATTGTCAAATGTTTTTTACGTGTAGTTAGGTTGTGGTGTTTTGGTTTTTAAACTTGGACTTTACATATTGTTTTTATTTCCATAACTGGATAGACGGACTCGATCGTCACCTTGAAATATATAAATACATATATACAAATCGTACCCTTCGTAACATATGTATACTTTCTGTAATTCACGAGTAAGCTTGAATAGAATGTAAAAAGTACCTTATATCTGGCGTGTTTTATTAATTGTTAAATTTGAATCTTAAATGTGACACAAAATACATTTTTTACTATTTCTATCCTAGAACATCTCCCTTAAACATCCAATTAGCACTTAGTACTCCTTTATATTTGCTTTAAGTTAAAAGGTAAGTCCTGAACTGGACTGTCACGCCATCAATCACGCGTAATCCTGAAATAGAAGGGACTCACAAAGCGCCAGTGATCTCCGAAAAAAGATGTCCACTGGAACTGGGTGCGAAAGGGGTTTGTCACGCGGCGACCATCCATCACGGCGAGCCAAGATGGACGCCGCGCCATTAATCTACGGCGACAGCTCGTTATGCCACCGAAACAAACCTGCGCCGACAATGTACTGGGCGTCCTTTGCTTGTTATAAGTGCTAGGAGTAAAGAGGCGAGGGATTTATGGCTTTATTAAAGTGGACACAGATATAAGATGGGTTGATCATCATTGACACTTGGGCTAAGCAAAACATGGACAAAAAGGTAACAAATATATGTATGTGCTTTATAAAATAACTTCTTATTAGAGAGGCCCTACGTTTGAATCCTAGCTCTTTCATGTACATATGCATGGAATCTAAAAAATGTTTTAATTTACATACATTTTGCAGTCGCTAACTGAGGCGATATGGTCAACGTTGATTGGTGTCTATAATAATTCTCCAAAATTTTGTCCATGGGAAAATCGTGAAACGTATATTTTATATTTGTAAAACAACAAAAGTTTTTACGAAAATATATTACTTATTTCTTATCAGTTCTTTATGCTTGTGTTAAATTCGTGTGAATTTCTTGTAATACTAAAGAGTGTATAGTTTGATATCAAATACAAAATAGTTAACAAAAACAGTTACAACGTTTGATGCGTTATTTATCTAACAATCCTCGCTTTATTTAAATGGAAAGGCCATATCCATTTTCAGGTCGCTATAAAATTTATTATTCATACGATTTATTAAAATGCGCCAGTTCAAAAACCTCTCCCGTAAATGGATTTCCATACTACGAATTTGCTACGAAACTCTGATAGAACGTTCAGCGTCATTCGAAATTTATTGTTGCGATGAAAAATTGCTCAAATGGACGTCATTTTGTCTGTGTACGAATAGCCTGCACAAATGTGGGTCATTCCCATGGGTGACTTAGCAAAACTGCGGTCTGCAACGCTTGTACATAGGGGTCACGCTTCACGACTATTTATGATTTAGTTTGGTCAGGGGCTTGAGTACTACAGCAGTTTATGCCACCTTAAGACAATATTTAATTAGATAGCTAGAGTTTTGCCACCTATGGTTTAAATTTATTAGATAGCCAGTAACAGATAATGTACCCGAAAAGGTTCCAAAAAAATAATTTACAGAGAGATGAGTGGTTTTACGATTTATATTTGTTGGTTACGCCCAGTATTGTTTAAATATAGTTATCTAACGTGAAACAAAACAATTTATTTCTTTGTTACAACAACTACTTATCCTGTAATAATAATAAAGGAAATCTTAATTCTAGGGTATAATCTCATATACTATCGATTAATCACAGCATATCTCTTTACAGCACTAACTAATTCGCCCACCGTAGAGCATATGCCTCTCTAATCTTCCTCCACTGTGCACGGTTTTTTGTTTTTCTAGTCCAGAGGGAGCCAGCTACCTTCGACAGATCATCAGACCATCGGGCAGGTGGTCTGCCGACACTTCTTTTTAGATGTCTAAGTGTCCATTCCAGGACGCGCTTACTCCAACGTCCATCATCTCTACGACACACATGTCCGGCCCAAGCCCACTTCAGCTTAGCAACTCGTTGTCCTATGTCCACAACTTTGGTGCGCTCTCTTATGGTCTCATTCCGGACCCTATCCCGTAAAGTGATGCCGAGCATGGCGCGTTCCATGTGTCTTTGTGTGACCTTTAATCTTTGCATCATTTTGTCTGTCAAAGTCCATGTCTCACATGCGTATGTCATAGTCGGCAGAACACACTGGTCAAACACTTTCGTCTTGAGGGACTGTGGCAGTAATCACAGCATATACTATTGCCCCATCTAAACGATGAGTAAATAGTAACCGTCTGAAACAGATTCCATAAAACATACCGCTCGCATTCAAATATTAATCAACCTTTGCCTTTCACTAGCAATTGAATATCGCTGATGTGTTTGTTTGTTTTATTAGCCTCGGATCAGCTGACACTGTGTTTATTTTGAACAAATGAGATAATAATTGAATAAACTTCACCAACTTCTCTATATTGATATTTTGACTAGCTTTTTTCTCGGCATATCAATAATCGGTTATGGATGTAATTTATTGGACATTGGGTTCACAAATAGTCAACAGTTTATATCAATGACATCGCAACTTCGGTTAAGATTCTAAAAATTAATAATGTGTTGTCTTTATGTCTTCTAAATTTAATTGAATTTTATTTAACCACAGCTTACAACCTATACGTTGTACATACTTATGAAACTATAATTATAATGAAATAAAAAAAACGACCTAATGGTTGTACGTACAATAAAAACCCCCCCCAGATGCCCCCCTGCCAGATGGACTGATGACCTGAAAAAGGTCGCTGGTAGTGGTTGGCTGAGGGCCACGAGTGATCGTGTTTTGTGGCGTTACCTTGGGGAGGCCTACGTCCAGCAGTGGACTGTCATAGGCTGATTGATTGATTGATTGATTGACAATAAAAAACACCAATATATTTCTCTATGGTATGGTATGGTATCTCTATGGTACGAAAAACGAATCTTCTCCTATCAACACTACCACACTCTACAGCAGCGGTATATTGCCGATCCCCAGTATAGCATAAGCATGTAGTGAAGCAAAAAACTGACATTTTAATTCAACAACCAATATAGCTGCATATGACGAGTGAAGCCGTGAGATATCCCTAGTGCAGTGACAAGTGAGCTGCTAAATGATTTTTCCGGGCAAGACGCCACGGTTCGGTGGAAGACAGAATTGTTTAGGTACGGCTTTCGGGTTCACTCGACCGTGCACACGAATAATTCATCTGCTATTTACTCAGCCGAATATTCATGATTGATATTCGCTTTTTGAACTCCCCCTGTAAACGGATGTTTAATTTGCAAGATAACCGAAGACCTAATGGAAAATTTTGAATAATTATAACAGAATTGAACTTGTGAAAAATGTGGGTTGATCAATATTTACGAATGTTACTTGTGTAAGAAACACGCTAACGTGTGTCAATCTTATTTTGTTTGTAAAAGGTGGTTGAAAAAATAAGTATTTCTTCTTATGGCATGGCAAAAGGAAGGAAGGACGACAAATATTTGTATGCATGTTTTACCCGAACGTCTTTATAAATAACAAATTTATTATCTTACATGCATCATGAAATAACTAATAAATTAAGCTACTAGCTACCCTATCCTTATGAAAATAGATTAGTGAATTCCTCACGACTATAATCGGTCCCCTATAAATAATGAAAGCCTGATAACCTGTGCGGCACACAGCGAGGTTCTTTAGCTCTATAAATCTCAGCAAGAAGCTCCTAGTTCGAGCCCACGTCATGAATGACTAATACCCAACCTTGTTCCTGAATTATGTCCTACACGTTCTAAGCTTTGGGCTACATATTTGGGGACATGGTCGTTAATAGTGTTGTCATAGGTTTTAATAGTGGTGGGAAAATAATACTATGGTACTAACATATACTTTCACGATTCTACTTCCTTATGGTTATTGATCGATTAAACGATACTAACAAATCTATCTTGCCTCACTGATTTTACCGTTTTATATTAAGATTGTGTTTATTATATTGCAGGGAGTCATCATCTGGAATTGATAGACATTATCTGTCCCTTTTTTCCTTAACCTAATCATACTTAAATGGATAAATGACTGGCGCTCTGTAATCATCATTAATCATAACGGTGAAACAAATATATTGTTGCCCTAATAAATTAACATTCATCTATATTAATAAAAACGCATAAAACTAACCATATTCCTTATTTACCATGTAAAAAGATAGTTGGTTACTTTATTAAATCCTAAGCCAGTTTACAACAATCGCAAAAAGAGTGTATTATCGCAATATTAAAATTTATTTATCTAGATTTCGCTTAATGAAACACATTTTTGATTCAAGTTAAAGGGGTATGGAGATACAGCTGTCTTACGACTGTTTCACTGTGATTTTTAACAAAACTACCTTTTGCTTAAAAAGTACACCCTCCATATATTTAACTTTATTGTTGCTTTCAGCTTCGTTTTGTGGAGCTCCGTAAGTTAAGTCTCGCGGATAGTTTGAACAAGGGTTCGTGAGATCTCGCCTTAAAACGTTGGCGTTTCGCCAGCGCCGCCGACGTATCGCAGCGGATGGCTTATGGCGCAGGAAGCGAGGGCAACTTATCTCCTCCGCTTAGTGCTTTCTTTTAAACGCTTATAGAGTTTGCGCACAGGGGAACGGATATAGCATGCATTAAATGCAGGATCCGGTATGGTTTATGTCCCAAAGGGTTTAAAAACTAAAACTAGGATTTGTATACAGAATGTAGTTGCATCGTGCAGTAACAAACAGTAGACCAATGGCTTGTAACATTTAAAGAAAGTATGATGTAAGTATTTGCTCACAGCAAAACAAGCTTATCAAACGATTGAGAAGCATTAACTTACCTAAGGAAAACGAGACAGTAAGTTGCATTTAATTGACGTCCAACAGTAAAGCAGACCATAATTGATAAGATAGTAAGTGATATCAATCTCTTCTTTGGACTTATGAATAATGAGTGCGAGCAAAACCAAGCGCGAACTTAGTTGAACCGAGATTGATTGCAGAACTCGTTACGCAGCGCCTCAGGAGGGCGTCTTGCGAACTATTCAGATTAATCATGAGCTGTCAAAGAACTCCTGTCATAATGACTGCGGTCTAAGCAGATTAAGATTTCCAACTTATCACCAGAATGCACTCAGAAGACTTATGTAAGTGACTGCGCTTTAGTTTAAAACTGTCCCTGCGCAGAACAAAAAGATGCCAAGATTACGCACAAACTTAGACCGGCAGAGTAAACTTGGAAAAGCCCGTAAAGCTGATCAAAGCTTTATGCTGTACCACGATTGAATTTAACAAAACTTGTTCGAAACGAAGCATTTAATTCATTTTCGTGCAGCACACGCGAGAGGTTAATCCAATTGTTTTATTCATGACGCGAGCTCTTCAGATATGTTTGGTGCAGAAACCGTATAATTTCCCATTAGGTCTTGCCGAAGGAAAGTTTTAATGCGTTTTTGTTTCAAAGTGTACACGTGTTCGCACGAGATAACAACGTATCTTTATCGCTGAAAGAGTTTCCTTCACTTTCGTTATAACTTTGTTTCTAAGCCTATTACTAGGGATTAACGAGCACGAGAAACCTTATTGATATAATGTAGCGAATTCTATTTGGAATAGAGATAAAATAAGGATCAGAAATTGGAAGCAGCTACTCTGATATACCAGCCATAAAAAATATGAACTTTATTATACTCAATATTATTATTTCTATTTAGCTATCACTAGTATAGTATACAGAAGTCAGTATGAAAACAAATGCAAGCGAGTATTACTAAAAATTACTTACTCGTAACAATACTACTAAACCATTTTGCAAAAGATGTAAGCTTGGCTGTTTTATAAAAAATACACTGTAGTGATATAATCTCTTTATTCAATTACTATACCGTTACTTTTATAATGTATAAAAGTCTAGGAAGAAATTGATGACTCAATTTCTCGATGCTGTCAAAACTTCCGCTCAATAACAAACTTTAAAGAGTATCATAAACGTAAGATATCAATGCTAACAAAATACATTGGAATGTTTTTATTTGTACTAATTTGTTACTCGTATTTTCCTTATTAATAGGAGCAATTGAACTTAAGAAATAATTTATTTTACTTTGATCTTTTATCGCACGAGTTGTTGTTACTCTATTAATATAAATTGATAGAGGTGAGAAGGATATTGATTGTCTCATACTATTAAGGACATAAAATAATGTTAATAAACTGCCGTTCCTAGCATGTCTTAAAAGGCGATTAGGGGACTAAGTGTGAATGTAATCTATTAAGCCCAAATCTGACACTAATGTTCCATATAACATCACAACCCTAATATTTATGCTAAAAAGGGATTTAGGATATATTATATCCCTGAGTTTCTATCCACCTTAAAAGGTATTAAGATACATGTATATGTATGTACTTATGTTATAGGTGATCTCTAACTACTCCTAGTTCAGTTTGTATAAATTAATATATGTAGGTACCTACGCGATATTTGCCTACCCTGTACGGAACAGACCTTACACCTAATTATAATTTACTCCGTCACTGGCAGCTCCAAGTTGTAAACAATGAATATAAGGATGTTATCTATGTAATGTTTGTATCAATAATTCTACGTCTAAGACGAACATCATCGGCTTAGAGCCTGTGTTTCACAAATGAGCAGCTATTATGGTGAGAGAATCCCTATACATAGATATCCTCAAAGAGGTTGAGCGTGTTAAGACCGGATTGTGATCCATCGACCGCTATGGCCTAGCAGCACGCAATCTCATCAATCGTGTTCGGTAATGGATCTCTTACCAACTGACTGGCCAGAGTATTAACTTAATATGACCAGCATAATGTGCCACAAAATGGAGATGCTTAAAATAATCACATGTCTTTTGAGGTTTCATAGCGTTTTTTTTCCCTTTAATTATACGTTTATTTTTATTCAAATTAATACGTATTCCCTTCCTGCTCCTTTAAGGACTAGTTAAAATTTGGATTCTTAATATTTTTTTTCACTTAACCTGACCCATAAGTCAAAGATTGTGTTTCGTGTCTAGCTAAACGTTAAAGGTCTTTATTTAATTGTCTTTATGCATACCTTTTTGCAAAATTACACATAAGAGCATATCCCCAAGAACAGGTTAGCAAAAGTTTAATATCATAACAGACTAACAACAAGAGACTCGTTAAACGCTAGCCAAATGATTCGGTTGGTATTAAAAACACGCTTCGAGAGCCTAAATCACTTTCCATTTCAGTCTATAAAGCCCTAGTCGTTTCTTCTCCTGGGTCTTTAGGCGAGCCTTAATGTCTGCGCGAAGGGCGGGCCAAGGGAACGCACTCTAATGGTCTATAAAGAAGCAGGCTGCCGCTTCTCTCCAAACCTAGACGCCGCTCGCCATCACTTAATGGCCATTCGGATGATTTAGCAGACAGACTAGCACTGCTTACGTATATACTTTAACGACGATAGATCTCTTTTCTATGTCTGTGTAAAGCTCGGATATATCAAAGAGAGAAATAAACTAAAAATTCGACTTAGCGTCTGTATAAAAATCTTACCGCCTGATTGACTAATGAAAAAAAGTGTTGTTTTGTGTTAATTGCTAATGCGTAAGTTCAGGCGCAATTTATAAATTGTTTCTGAATTGTTGTATTTTCACATTTTTATTCACAATATTAGTAGGAAATCTAAATCTGATTCGATATAGCTCAATATTCGAGGGGTTAACTTCTTATCAGTGTCAGAGGTTTCCAACCTCGAGGCATGTGCTAAACGAAATTACTATTATTTTAATAAAATACCGACTACTGCGATGACGGGAAACATCGTGTAGAAAAGTCACATTGAATACAGTCTATCTGATCCAACCGTGGGCTTATAGGTAACCATATAATGACTACCTACACAATTATACCTATACAATTTTAGAGATAGACACGCAAACCTTTAAATACCTTGGAAGGGTTGATAGTTGTAAAAGTTGATTTACAAACTGCCTTTTTCGGTGACGTAATGTACTAAGATAAAAGAAGTCATTGAAAATTAGAAAAGGATAAAAAGTAGTAGCAAAGTTAAATAGGACATTCGAATAAAGTTGGCATGCTTCATTTGTTGGAAGGTGCCATAAACAGGTAGGCCGAGCCACGTGCGGCCGATGTGTGAGAGGGCCATAGAACGCACCGTGCGGGGTCGTTATCGCCCGGGCCCACGATTTACGATACGACGACATTTTGGTGCCTACGCGGCATGCACAACGAATGGCGGCACTAAAAACACAAGGATTTTAAAGCTTTCTCTGCCTTATTGCTTGTTTAGTATCTACCAGACAGGGTTTACGTTTCAAAGACGGGGGACGAGGTTTCTTTCAGCACTCGGTTAGGGAAAACGTTGTGAGAAAACTTGCTTTGTAGAACTTAAATTTCTGTTGGAACGGAAAACGACCTACAGAAAAAGAAGGAAGTAAATAAATAGTAAGAAGTTTATTTAGTAATTAAAGACAACTTCATTTGATGATAACGAAAACGATACAATGATATAATGAAGATGATGAACCGAAATTTGTTTGGACATGACTGTCAAATAGAAAGCTATTGCTTGATGTAAAACTGTCGTCATTAATACTATGTGTGATAATTAATTATATCTTGGTAAACCATTTCTATGTTTACACCTAATTCCATTATTCACAATACCAACAATAAAAGAGATCATAACCCATGCAGGTTAGTCAGAGGTTCATATGTCTATTTCCGCAATTGCGAAGGTAGTAATTCTATGGCCACCTCGAACCCACATGTTGACCAGATAGTCACTACTCAATGTGACATGTGGCAAGCCATGTCGTCATTTACAAGCACTGACTAGGTAGGTTTCCTTGCGATGTTTTCCCTCACCATAGTATTGGACGCATTTCGTAAACGTGTTTTTATTACGAAAATAATTCATTAAACTTCATTTCAATTGGTACATGCTCAAGCGAATTTGAACCTTGTACTGATACGGAGTCAAGCCTCTTACAATTGAGCTACGACGAATTAATCTAAACTAACCAGACAATAAATATAGAAATAAAATCCATGCCTATTTACTTACTAAAGTTCTAATCCTAAATATATAAAAAACATGTTTCCAAGGCTACTTCGACGCTTGCCGTGTATAAATTATAGTATGATAGGCACCCAATTGCGGAGGTAGTATTTCTGGCTACCTTGTTAGGCAGATAGGCGGTAATCGATGAGACAGTCGCTCAGCCGTGTCGCCATTCACAAGGACTATTAACTCTTTTACTATTTGGTGTAGCCAAATGATAAGTATTTTCACGCTGTTTTCTTTCACTGTAAATGGTGCATTTCGTTTACTTATTTTTATTTATTGCGCATAATCTAGTATACATAAATATTATTATCAAATAAAAAAGAATCAATACACTATTAAAATTACTTTTATTGATGAATCGATACTCAATCATCTTTTTACCATGGTTCCGTAAATACATCACTAAGTTCATTCGTTCGTCTCGTCTTGTGCACATCACTATCGATCGCCGCCTTGCGCGCTGTGAAGCGCATGTTGTGTTCATTTTATGGAATTTATAAATTGTAGTGAATATCAGAGCACAGTGTAGATTGTGTAGTGTGTTATTCTTAGTTTGTACAAAATGTTGGTTCTTTTTGAAACACCGGCAGGATATGCCATATTTAAGGTAGGAAATCACGTGTTATAACCTCGTTGCCATTTGCGCGTTAATGCACGTATATTAACGATTAATACTCATTATTATGTAATTTAAGTAAATGATTTACAATAATATATTAAAGATACCAAGAAATTCTGAAGTTGATACACCACCGTAGCATATTATTTCAATAATCAGCTTGTAAACATAACCTCAAAATTTCATTATTGAACGTGGCCCCAAGCTATTCCCTTGGAAAAATACGATCAGAGAGTACTTTTGAAGGCGCATACAGTTTCGATGTGTCTTCAATATATTAATCATTATCGTTGCCTTGTTTAGTATTAACATCCTACACTTGTATGTCCCAACATGTACTGTTTCAAGTATGCCCATAGTATGAGCATTAATTCTAACACTTGATGGAACACTCTTATGTTAGCGTCTTTCTTATGTAACTACTTTAGCTTAGCATATAGATCTTACCACTACAAATCAAACAAATTTTAAACATGCTTTAAATCTAACTAACTAGGTTAAGAACTATATCATCATGTATAAGATAATTTAAAATTATACTCTATATCTAGAGTATGGTATCAATACCGTCAAATACATTTCTTGTCAGTATAGCACAATACATGTGCAATATTATTCACAACTACGTAAAGTTAAAGCTGGCGTCACTCAATCTGTATGCAACTTTGGCAGTATTGTAAGTACCTAAACCTTACATAGAGCCATATAATCACAAAAAATCTTTAGAAAAATTCTAACTTATCAAATTACTTCATAAAACTGATGTTTGTGAATAATAATTAATATGTTTGAAGTGACTCAAAATATTTTCTAAACTCGGCAGGCGAGTTTCATTTGTTTAATGATGACTTTCATTATCACCCAATCTGTTACGAGTTCATTCTTGCAAAATCTCAAAACAATGTATGGTTGTTAAGCTGCCTTTCAAAGAATCCTCGCCTTCACTAAAACTAGCTAAGTACAATGATAATCAACAATTTGTGCTAAGGCCAATGTGTACATAATCAATTATTTCTATACATATATAAATATACATAAAATCTGCAAAATAACGCTTAATTCAGTGACTTATCTATAGTGATAATTTTTTGCAAGTGTATGGTAGAACAGAACCGAACCTCAACAGGATAACATTTCAATTTGACAGCATATATCTAGAACAGATGATAATTTATTTGAAAAGATGAGTATTTTGTTAATTCTACTGACATTTCTAATTTTGTAATGGTATTTTCTGTTTACATTTATGCTGTTTTTGACTTGAGTAGCAATAAATATGCCAAAATTGAGAAGCTGGGTTTTTCAAATAATACTGAATTGTTATTAGGATCAGAAATAAGTACTTAAATACTTGTTAACATAGTATAATAATAATTTCCATTAATCCCTTTTGAGATGGATAGAGCTTCAGCCCAGTACTTAATTTACTTTAGATATGTACTTAGTCTACTAGTTTAGTTTGATTGAGATGGTAATCAAACTTACCATCTATTATTAAGCGTTTGCTATCTGGTGAAACATTATATTATATTTACCATTGGTGAAATGTTAACAAAACAAATCATTCATTGCTATTGTGTTGTTTCAGTTGCTGGATGAGTCCAAGTTATCGCAGATAGATGATCTGCACCATGAGTTCAATACCCCTGAAGGAGCTTCCGCTGTGTAAGTATGACCTACTGAAGCTCCTTTTAGTTTTACTTCATAAAATTTTGTAATTTATTGGATATAAATGTAATTTCATTCAAGAAAAGGGAAATTTTGGTATTATAACACTATATTATTTATTATAATTGCTTACTGAATTTATAATGTGTAGTGTATAGTAGTATAATAGTAGTTATGTGTAATTGTAATACAAATTTAGATTTTCATTTCCTATGAAATTATACAAAATTGTATTTAAAATTTTCACTTTACCAAAGATATATGTTTTACGGAAGCATGATATAAATTATTCAAGTTATTATGTTCATCAAATATGTTTCAGTGATTCAGTATATTAATTGTGGTATGTGTTGAAAAACAGGGTGAAGCTAAAGAACTTTGTGAAGTTCGAGGACACGGCGGAGGCGCTGGCGGCGACCACTGCGGCCGTCGAGGGCAAGGTGGCCAAGCCGCTGAAGCGAGCCCTCAAGGCGCTCGGCAAGGAGGTGCAGGAGACGCTGCTGGTGGGCGACGCCAAGCTGGGCGCCGCGCTGAGAGAAAAGACCGGCCTCACTGTCTCCAGCCCCAGCGGCGCCCACGAGCTCATGCGATGCATCCGCTCACAGCTGGACAGCCTGTTGGGCGGGGTGCCTCGCAAGGAGCTCACCGCTATGGCGCTGGGTCTGGCGCATTCCTTATCGCGTTACAAGCTCAAGTTCTCTCCGGACAAGATCGACACGATGATCGTGCAAGCACAGTGCCTGCTCGACGACCTCGACAAGGAGCTCAACAACTACGTGATGCGGTGCCGCGAGTGGTACGGCTGGCACTTCCCCGAGCTGGGCGCGCTGCTGCAGGACAACTCGCTGTACGTGAAGGTAGCGCGGCTGCTGGGCACGAGGGAGCGCGCCGCCACCACCGACCTCTCGGACCTGCTGCCCGAGGAGCTCGAGACACGCGTCAAGGAGGCCGCCGAAGTGTCCATGGGCACAGAGATCTCGCAGGATGACGTCGACAGCATCCGCCACCTGTGCGACGAGATCATCGCCATCACCGAGTACCGCGCGCACTTGGCAGACTACCTGCGCGCCCGCATGACCGCCATGGCGCCCAACTTGACGGCGCTGCTGGGCGAGGCGGTGGGCGCCAGACTCATTGCGCACGCTGGCTCCCTCATGACGCTGGCCAAGCACCCGGCTTCTACAGTGCAAATCTTGGGAGCGGAAAAGGCACTGTTCCGCGCGCTCAAGACCAAGAAAGATACGCCCAAGTACGGGCTCATCTATCATGCGCAGCTCGTGGGCCAGAGCTCGACGCGTAATAAGGGTAAGGCTGCCAGGATGCTGGCGGCTAAGGCGGCACTCGCCACCAGGGTGGACGCCCTCGGCGAGGACGTGTCCTTCGAGCTAGGCGCCGAGCACCGTGCCAAGCTAGAGGCGCGGCTCAGGCTGCTCGAAGAGGGCAACTCGAGGCGCATCAGTGGCACCGCAAAGGCCCGCGCTAAGTTCGACAAGTACCATTCGAAGAGCGAGGTGCTGCACTACCCGGTGGCGTCGGACGCGGCGCTCAAGAGGCCCCTCAATGACGAGGAAGAGGAGGACGCGCCCAAGGTCAAGAAGGTGAAGAAGGAAGAGCCCCAAGACGAGGCAGAAGAGCAGCCAGCGCCTGAGGCAGAGGGCAAGAAGAAAAAGAAGAAGAAGATTAAGGAGGAGCCGGTGGAAGAGGCCGACCCCGCGCCAGAGACAAACGGCTCCGCCAAGAAGAAGAAAAAGAAAGTCAAAAAGGAGCCCGCCGAGGAATAGACCTAGGATAGACATTCTCATTCACAGTTCTGAACATATGATAGTGGATTTTGGTACCTTGTTGATAGGTAGGTACGCCTTAATACCTCAAGCATCAGTCACTCATAAAACAAATATGTTAATAAACGATAGCAATAGCTAAAAGGAAGCATCTAAATAACGTTTACTTTGTCGAGTATTCAATGTGCCTGTTGATGTTTCGTACGTATGTATATGCATTTACTTTATCCCTCATTCGAGTACATTATTGTTACAATTTGCCATGAGCAATATGAGAGCTCTAGAATTGCGTAGTGCTTTATCGATTGCAAACAGAAGGACTACTATTGTTCCATTTACGTATGTAAGTCATTGTTTGTTACTTATCAAGGTGTTAGCTTGTAAGATAAGTCTATATAGTTAAGTAATGATTATTTTGTATCTATAACTTTCCTCGTGCTACACTGTATAGAACTGGACTATTTGGAAATAAAGTTTTTATTATTAGTATCTGTTTCTTTTAATATAGAAATCAAGAATCTGTTCCGCGATAAGCTACTGTTCTGTTTACCTGCCAACAAAATATCAATGCTATCAACCCCGGTAACAACTGAGATATTTGTCCATTCATGGTGAAAGGGATAAACGTATTTAAATGTCAATGTATGTAAAAAAATCTACTTCTACATGAGAATATGTACGTGAATAAAAAAATACACTATATACTACACCATGTTATTGTGTATTTAATAAAAGGGCTGAAATGTCTAACTGCGCTAGTTTAACCTCGCCCTCCGCTTTTAATCAAGAACTAAAGCAACAAGTTTTTGCTATAGGTTAGGTCAGCGTATCCTTACTATATGGGATTCGCGCGCTGTTCCAATTTGTTTGAAATGGATTAGAATTCCAACGTTATTTCGCAGGTCGTTTGGGATGGAACGTAAAATATTTAGGTGAGTTCGTAACTTGATAATGTTCGTTCAATATTAATCCATTCATGACCCGAATTGTTACTTCAGTATAGTTAGAAAGATAAAGCTGAGGATATTCAAGTCTCCAAAGGTTACATTATTCTCTATAATGAATGGTATAAAAGAACGTAGGTGTGTTAACCGGTACCTGCTTAAAGTGACTTCAGAGGTAGGTATTAACCTAAAAATTTATTAGCCTAAAAAAAAATACATGAGCATCTTGTGCCTGCCAACCCTTGTATTTCTTAATAAGCTTACAAAGTAGGTATGTCATAGTAAGTACCTAGTTGTATGTAATATACCGACTCTAATCAGGAATGATTTCGTAGAACATTAGGGTACGCAATAAATTGAATTTCTTAAACCAAGTCAATTAATTAACGTAATAACATAATTATGTACACGGAACAGGTCGGCCATGTTTTAATTAACAAATTCTAAAGAAAAAACAAAAGTATATACTAAACCTTAATAAGTAAGGAAAATTTACGAAATTTATCAAATTCTTAATTAAGACTTAAGCTACTGGCAGGGTGACATACAATTTAAACAATCAGACAAAACGACAGATTTTACTAGAGTACCCGCCACATAAGGTGGCAGTTGGAGGCGTCGCCACAGTCGCGTAATCCAGTGTTGCCAGTAAACACGCCAAAACTAGCACTCACTGTGCCATACGGCTCGATACATTATATTGAGGTTTCATTTGTAACGATCTTTGGTTGCAGAGCTATAAACTCAAATAAAACAAATTAATATACCAAAGTCAAAAGTCAAAATATTTTTATTCAAAATAGGCCCTATCATAAGCTCTCTTTGAAAGTTATTTTATGATCTAAGTACAAATTAAAAAAACTATATATTGACAAAAGGAATATATATGAGTGAAGTGGAAGGGCGGTTACGTAGGGGCCGGCCTAATAAGACATATATGTAACAGTCAGATAGACGCTATATTGAAAAAAGGTGACGTTAGGAGTACCTATAACCGTCGAGAGTGTATTAGAGAATGTATGAATGTCAATGAAGCGAAAGTGGTCTGTCAGGATCGGGACAAATGGGGATCCGTGATATCTGCCTACCCCTCTACAGGGAATCAGGCGTGATGTGTATGTATGTATGTAAAAAAACTATTTCAAACATGGCACTGAGCATTGTCTTTACATATTTTTACCGAGGTTAGTTCACCAACCATTTCGGCTGCTCAAGATGCCACGTCATGAAGACCACGACCGCTCTGATAAGAGCGTAACGATTGAGAAGAAGAAGTTCAGCGGAGACCCTTGGAGAAGAACTAACAAGAAACTCCAGAAATCAATTTATTATAATCACCCTTAACAAACATAAAAATTACAAAGAGTGGGCAAAAAACACAACGCTGGTAATACTAAATTTACCTTTCATACAAAATAACACGCAATGGCGGAAACGTCAAATTTAGTTCCAAGTTTGGCTACTGCCACCTTATGTGGCGGGTACTCTACAGTTATAGGTAGAGCTGTGGCTAGAGTAATAAATAATACGAATAATATTTTCATAATAATTAAAGTATCATAGAACGGCGATAAATCTATGATTTTTCATACACCTACCTTACACACATTTCCATTTCGCCGAACCTCAGACATTATCACCTCCTTAGTCAGTTATAGCATTAATATGTTCAGGTTGTAATGTCAAGAGGAATTCGATCGATTCACGTTTGCGAATTAAGGGTGTCATTGTAATTTGACAATATAGTTAGTAGAACAAATGACTGATATAGTTGTACATAATTTAATAATATCGCACTATACCATATTGCAAGACCTTAATTCTGAGTTAACTTTTTTACAAAGGTTGAGTCTTTGGATCAAAACCCTTCGTAAATACGAAAGGGTTAACGTATAGCTTATACATGTTGGTGCCGTGTTCAGATGTTGAAGCAAAAAGCAGCGGCCACCAGCCCACGTCGCTCCCTTTGTTTCTCATTTAGAGGAACAAAGGCGAAGTTGCGAACACACGGTTTGAGTCTGCTGTTCATGTCGTCTGTTATGTTGGTGAAACGCTGGTACCACGCCCTCCCCTGTCTCGTGCTCTTTGCCACGGTAATTAATGTGAGCTACATGTAAATGGAAAATAATTTAAACGCACGTCTAAAATTCTGAAATGTACTCCAAAAATATATACTAACGCACAACAAAGCTAATATTAGGCTTCCGATTGCGATTATTAGATGATGATATACCTGTCAACAATATTCCTTATAAATTTCAACGTATCTCTGATTACCATGTTACTAAGTAGAAGTAATTTGTCTAAGGTTCTGTCTATCTCGAACAGTGCTAAGAGACGTGAAGTCTTGTTTACGAGCATGGAATTAATGTTCAATATATTATCAAGTTGGTTAGGTGCGTATTAGAAACAACAAAATTATTTTAGGCTATTATGTTCTTACTAGATCCAATCCGACAATAGTATTCTTAATTCTGTGAATCAGATTACCAATACAGTCAATTCAAACGTTTCAAAGTAAAATTTTCATTATAATTCAACGATATTGTACTAAAACAGATCGCAACTGATTCCAGGTTCTATGTACCGGATATAGCTTAGTGTTGTGCCAAGTTGCTCCGCCATTATAATCCGGGGCGTTCAAACTCCGCGTTTCTCCAGAACAGTTCATCCTGAACGCCTGTTTTGAAATTAAAGTAATCAAACTCTGCGATGCGATGCGACGTGACGACGCCCGACTCCCTAGTCGCTTTTTATTGAGTTTCTGAGTAATTAACCCAATGAGGATGGAAACGACTTTCGGGAACCCGGTTTGTCTCTTATTCGCTATAATGTGCTTAGAACTTTTCCCTGATAACGTAGTGAAATGTAGGAGTAGCTATGTATAAGCATATAGGTAGGTAGATGGTATAATAGTAAAAATACATGGTAATGTATGTGAAACAATATGGGAAGTGAATATAATGATAATAACTGAAAGATGGCCTAAAATTGAATGTCGTAAAAGTAAAGGACCCGAGGCAAATAGAAATATAATCGAAGCTTTTCACAAAAGCACGTATCTATTAAAGAAAAGATAAATTAGAGTATCTTTTTTACATTTATAACAGAAATATCTTTTATGGTTAGTTATGGTGCAACATTTTATACAAAATTATGCTTTACTGAAATTCGTGACAATGAAAAGGTAAGCTCTTTTTGGTGATAAGACTTCATCTAAAAGGAATTGCGAGACCGTATTGTGCTCATTTTAATATTAAACGGTTTGAAATATTCTCGGGAGGGAATCTTTAATCTATTTACAAAGAAGACTCCTGTAAAATTAATACTCGGCGGTGGCAGAGGATTCCGAGAGACGACCGCTCGTATTCCGCCGCTCGCAATTCATTCCTATTCACCGCTAAACTGTTTTCATTCCATTTTAATCTTTCTACCTGCAAACTTTATTTTAATCATGAGCATTTCACGCTCATCTAAGTGTAAAAGCCGTTAAAGCTCTTAGATTTGATAGCTTTGAACATTCATTGAGATGATGAGCTTAGTTATAAAGAGCGTATATTAAATACTGTTACATAAAATGCGCAAATATAATAATAATCCAAAATAAACCAGCGCAAAACCAGTTTCTGTTAGTTCAGGACTCATATGAATAACATCTTCATTTTATTTCCTTATCTACACGGTACTACCCTGTTCGCGAGCAGTGTTCGTAAATCAGTCACCTTTGCGTTCCACTGGAGTGTTATGACAAGGTGCAGTCGCGACCCACCCAAGTGAGTGCCTGTAACTCGGGGAGGGCCGCGGGCGCCATTTGCCAGATTCCGCGTCAATTTCGCACCCGATCGAGCAAACGCGCCCGAAAGCTTCCGCCCGGATAATGGCTCGTAAATCGCCGCCCGCCCTACGCCCGAGACAAAAGAGAAATAAAAGGAAAGGCTCTTCCAAAGGTACGAAGGCACTTTGTTTGTCGCCGGGTTTCATGCTGCGCCGATTCGCTCCTGTTTTGTGCTTCGGCACGGAGCGCTAACAAACCGTGAAAAGAGCGAGTTTAATAAATACTGCTGTTGCAGGAAGTCTTTTTGTTCTACTAGAAATCGCGAGCCAGCCAGTTATTGCAAACGAGTTCATAGTAGAAGCAGGAATGAGAAACAAGTGATTTTAATCTCAAGTAGCAATTGCTGTCGGTACATAATAAGACCAAGCCACGTCTGAAGCATTGGCACATCAGGCATATAACCTCATCGCGTTAAACAACTAGCTCAGTAGGTACGTGTGGTCTTTTAACGAGGGAGACACTTATTCGAGCGCGGAACAATGCGAGCGTTAGAGACGCCTAAACGCGCCGCCCCGTCCTCGCTGGGTTAATTACTCAGGAACTCATTAAAAGGAATGATATACGAGGACGAGCCCCGAATTCATTTGCTTGTTTCGACACATTATGAGTATTGTCGAGATTTCGCTGTTTTAGCATGATTAGGGTACAAGCGCTCGCTCGCGAGTCCGGCTGTTTTTCGCTATATTTGTGATAATATATGGTATGTAAGTAGGCTATATATATACCTATACCCTAAATCTATAACGTTTGATGGCGTTCGAATGTACAATAAATTGTTAGGAATATTGATTGAGACTAGGTTATACATACTTCGCATTGGATCAACCAACAAAAGATTTATCATAGCATTTCGTTTTTCAAGTATTTAATAATCTATTAATACTACTATAATATTCGTGTTCGATCTTCCTCTATCTCTCTCTCCATGAACAATGATACATGCTCGCTCAGAATACAGATAGGTAATACCATTGTATGAAGGTCGTCAATAACTCCCAAAGAGAATGCCGTATGTATTCAAGGTGCGTTCGGAACCTCGCAGATGATGAATGCGATTCCTCAGCTGCATATCGGAGGCAGAGCCATCAATCAACGAACTTCCCCCGCGAGAGTCGTAGCTAACATCTGAATGGGATTTTGCACAAAAGGAACTTTGTACTCGTTCCCAGTTCACATAATTCAGGTTAATGGCGGTTTAATACAATGATGTTTATACATGTATGTAACTATATACTTTTAATTTACGTTCATAATCTACAGTCGCTAACGACGAGGCAAAACAACATGAGGTAACCTGCCTATCCCTCAGGAAAATAACCAGTACAAGTATACGGCGATACGGTTCACTACCTATGACGTTGGGTGCTGTCTGTCTATTGAAACGAGGATTTTAAGTTGCTCTTACTTAACATGCCTTCGAAGCTTCGGCTATGTACACTCAAAACTCTGAGATACATTTAGTCACGTTCAACATTACACGTAAGAAGATTGATACATCGATAGCTATTAATATAGAATTGCATACAACAAACAGTTTTTACCAGCTTCATCTATTCAATGTTTATCAAAGACGGTCATAAATCGGTTTTCCTAACTTCTGAAACATGAGTCAAGCAAATATTTGAAACGATTCACGCTATTGAGCATATCGCAGTGCCTTAAGAGCCCATCTACTTGACATAAATAATAAATTCAGGAAGAATATTTCAGTTTCAATTCTTTGCGAAGTCTGCTGCAATGAATCGTAAAGGACAGACGGGGGCTGACTCATGGAATGGATATTACGCGAAAGTGAGATTCCCGGGCTCTGCGACAGAAAAGCAGGTTACAGTTTACATTCATACATTTACAGTGCTTAATTCATTCTAGGGTCGACTAAACTTCAGTGATATACAATTTCTTTGGTCATTTTTAACATTGGTGGTAGACTAACGACCACTTAATAGATTCTACGAACCTCTAGTCCCTTAATGGCTCCTTACAAGGTGTGAAAGTGCGGCCGCTATTTATTTTCTAAGTAACCCATGTATAAAAAATAACTTATACTGACGGAGTGCTCTAAGTTGTTAGGTATTTTATTTGCAATACTCTAATTCGGTATGCTATGCAATATTAAAGGCAAGGTAATGCAGGGATTCTATACAATGCCTAGGCAATGTATACAATATCGGAGCCGATTAGGATATATGAAATGAAGTTCATTTAATTGAATTAATTAACTATTTTACACTCTGTCTAGATAATACCTAGGTATTGTATGTATCAAATAGAATTTTGTCTACAATATACATCTCCCCAGACATGTCATCAAATTAAGTAGATATGGTTGTGAATCGGGAAGACCCTGTTTTGAATAGAATTGACCATAATTTAAATAAAAATAACTTATTATTTAACACATCATCTGGACATTGTATACAATAACTATGCTTTGTATAACATACGAGTACATAGCATGATTGTATACATTGCCTATAGCATTAACATAATATCTGCCAACTACCACAATTCTGACTCTCTTAAGCTGCAGTTTATGACTCAAGTTCGAGAGGCAGGTCTTTTCAAACAACCGTAAAAATAGTGATTTGAATTTACACAGAATTCAGCTTACGGACATTTATTCAAGGACTATTCCTGTTCGAAAAAAGGCACATTCCTCGCACTGTTTATTTCTCACCGTAGTAGAAGATTGAATTATAAACATTGTATTAAAAATATCTATTAAAAAACAACAATATCTATTAAAGTACGGATGCTGACTATTAAATCAAACATACCTCGACCCCTCATTTACTCCACAACAACGGGATTGATACGATATATTCGAAATATAAGGTAGAGTTGGTCGGGGTAGAAATTGGAGACATTCTTCTCAAGGCATGTACGTAGCGTGAAGAGCAGAAGAGCATGTATGAGAAGGTTAATGGGTGTGAGTGAAGCAAGAGAGATTTTTAGAAACCATCCAGGTGGCGATAGTGTCTGCCTATCCCGTTAGGGATGTAGAAGCGTAAATATACGTACTTAATATGTATGTTCTTAAAATGTTGTCTGTAACGTAAGATATAAAGATTTACAAGTACATTCGGTGTTTTTACTTTTATATTCACGAAATTCTGAATCCCACATTTTCGGGCTGGCTGAACTAAACTCATTATTATAACAAAAGACAAACATCGTTTGAAGAGATCCGTCACATGCCCGTTGGCTGAATTACTCGGAAACTCATTAATTCACGGCGACATACCCGGGTGGGGTGGGAGGCAACTTGTTTCTTCAGTCGCCGCGTGTTACTGAGTTTTCTTTACTTTCTCCTTTAAAGGATTGAGGCACACATTTGCTCGAAGATCAGATTTATCAACAGTCTTTATCAAAGCGGCCTTAATTTCACGATGTAGTGCCTACAAACTCACTCCGCTCATTAAGAATGCATAATTGCGGTAAGAACAGATTATTCCACAGCCTATAATAAAGTAAGCTACTTTAATTACGATTTTTAATTAGATAATTATAATGTACTTAACTTTATGATGTTGTTATATAGGTTTGTACATTCATGTTCATTAGCACTGAAAATTTAATGCTGGGTATAAATTATTAGAGATGGTGGCCAAGCAACATTACCTAAAACATCATAATTCGTATTCTCTTATAATTAATTTACATACCTACATTACATTCATTACATTAAACATATACATTATAGAGGGGCCTTCTTATTAGATGTTCTAGGTTCAAATCCCGGCTCTAGCATGTATAAATGAATGACATATAATAATGTGTTTTTCATTTACGTACATAATTTACAGGCGTTAACGGTGAGAGAAAACATTGTGAGAAAATCTAACCTGTCCCTTGTGATAGGTAACGTCCAGTGTCTAAATACGACAATACAGTTAACTACCTATTACGTTAGGTGCTGTCTTTTTAGTGAAACGCAGGCTTTGAGTGGCTCATACCTAAAATGCCTCTGAAATTTCGGAGAGGGCCATTCAAGCCTCTGACCATTGCCACATAAAAAGGTAGTGTATAATAAGTCGAGAAGCGTATCTTTTATATAAACATAATTATATATTAAAAATAAATATCTAAGAAACGGTAAGGACAAAAAGGTGTAAGTAATCATCAATGACGGCTTGTTTCCAAAGGATACATTCACCGCCGCTAATCGAATCAGTCTGAGTGGAAAGATTGATGGGATAAATACTGGTCCTAATCTAGAGGAATCAGCGCTATCCATTGCCGTGTCAACACCCAATTCGTCACCTGTAGTTTCTATAGAAACAACAGTGGTTGAGTATACGCAGTAATTATTTATAATGTTTGTATTTATATAGATTCAAAGAGAATAAAATATTAAGATTGTTACTGTTGATTCATATATATAGTATTTATTTATTTTAGGTTCCATTTTTGTTTATATTGTCTAAATTAGTATACAACCTGGATTTCATGTTCGTCTTAAACGACCAGTTTCAAGAGATCCGTTTTTATTGTATAACATATAATTTCATCAAGTTCTCGATGTCGAGAGATTGCTTCTCAATACAGAGAATCTCAAACTGATCCCTATATCTACTGTTCTGTATTTGCAATGAATAATCTAAATTTATATTATTATTACTATTAAATCCAATCCCAAACAGTAACCCATGTTATTAATTATCTGAGACCGGGTCAAACCACGATAAATTTACAAAGATATATGATTACCTTTATTTTGCCCGACGTTTCGACCCAGTTGCATAGGCCGTGGTCGCGGGAAGACTAGCTAGCAAGCTAGACTAGCGGGAAGTCCGTCACAGCTAAAATGTCTGTCTACCCTCACAATTGGAATTTTTGTTAATTCATAGCACGACACACTACACTCACACTATCCGAAGACACATCCGCAGTTACGCCACGAGAATATAATCCCATGATTACTGGTTCCCATGTTTCTGACAGCCTAAAACCATCCTCACGATTGAAATTATTGGGATGTTTTTTAATTTCAATAGCCTCACGAACAACTCTGGGATAATAATGTTGTTCCGTGGAGATGATTTGAGGCTGATGTAATTCAATCCAATGGTTTGAACCAGACATCAGGTGTTCCGCTATCGCTGACTTTTGTGGTTGCCTATTCTTTACAGCTGCTATGTGCTCCTTGACCCGTTCCTGGACACTTCTTTTTGTTTGGCCAATGTAAACTTTACCGCAACTGCATTGAATTTTATAAACACCCGTTGTTATCCCTTTTCAAAACCCGGGTGTTTATAAAATTCAATGCAGTTGCGGTAAAGTTTACATTGGCCAAACAAAAAGAAGTGTCCAGGAACGGGTCAAGGAGCACATAGCAGCTGTAAAGAATAGGCAACCACAAAAGTCAGCGATAGCGGAACACCTGATGTCTGGTTCAAACCATTGGATTGAATTACATCAGCCTCAAATCATCTCCACGGAACAACATTATTATCCCAGAGTTGTTCGTGAGGCTATTGAAATTAAAAAACATCCCAATAATTTCAATCGTGAGGATGGTTTTAGGCTGTCAGAAACATGGGAACCAGTAATCATGGGATTATATTCTCGTGGCGTAACTGCGGATGTGTCTTCGGATAGTGTGAGTGTAGTGTGTCGTGCAATGAATTAACCAAAATTCCAATTGTGAGGGTAGACAGACATTTTAGCTGTGACGGACTTCCCGCTAGTCTAGCTTGCTAGCTAGTCTTCCCGCGACCACGGCCTATGCAACTGGGTCGAAACGTCGGGCAAAATAAAGGTAATCATATATCTTTGTAAATTTATCGTGGTTTGACCCGGTCTCAGATAATTAATAAAATGAGTATAAAACGCGAGTGTTTAAAAATAACTAGTAACCCATGTGATTTGTATTCTATCAATGCACCGCCGATCAGATAGGCCAGTCCAATGCCACTTCAGTTATCCATTAGGGGCTCTAAAAACTATTGCGCGTAGCCAGATTTATCGGAGCCATTAACGCCTAATGGGCGACCCAGCAGCCTCATCCCCTGGGATAGATTATCCAATCAAGACCCTGTTACCCTTATACTAAGAAAGCTCTTTATTTGACTACGATCGGTGAAATCTATCCGCCGATCTAAATTAGTTACACTAGATCAAGATTAGGTCTCAAAACTTGTCAAGGTTCTCTCAAGTACGCCTGGGGATTCGTGTCGAACGAAAATATATTTTGTCAAAGACTGGTTGGATTTAGGCTGGGCTTAACTGGGTGTCTGAGATTAAAATAGTCGGCAATTAGGACACCATTTAGGTTTAAGTATTATTAGTCATGGTCTCGAAAAGATGGATAGAACTTAAGGCTATAATATATATATAATATAATATATATATATATTATTATATAATATATATATATATATTATATATTATTATTTATGGTCTCGAAAAGATGGATAGAACTTAAGGCTATAATAGCCTGAGTTAACTTAGTCATATCATTGAAGTAATTGAAATGATATATTTTAGTGATTTATGATATTATAGTAGAGCATTATCCTAAATAATAAAATGATTAGTTTGATTTGGAAAGCAAGCTAATAATTTGATGACTTAAATCACTTAAAAGGATTATATTTATTAAATACTCCACCCAACATGAGATATAATAGATTTTCAAAATCCAATGGTAACTTCTAGAGAAGTTCAATATCGTCGTAGTATGGTATAATAAAGCCACAAGTTTTCGTAGATCAACTGAAATTCCTTAACTACTCATAAACATCTCCATAAACTATCTTAGTGACTGCTTTACATTTCATCAAAGTTTGCAGTAGACGTAAAGTTAACACATCACGCCACGTTAAAGGGAAGGGCAAACCTTTACGATCCATTTAGATAAGAGAGTGCGGAGGCAGGTTGGCTTAGAGTGGGAACTTTGCAAATTCAAATTCACGTGTTTGCTTGTTGAGAAATAATGGCGGCTCATAAATATGCGACGGGGCGTCAGTAGGGGGCGTGCGACGGTCGTCCTCACTTTGGGCCTAGTCTCCGATTATGCCCCGGCACGAGCGCTATTACTACTAACTCGGAGACGGATGTTGGGCTTAGGTGCTAACGTGCCTGTCAAGTAGCCAAGGGACTGAGACATTATAGTAACGAGTAACATTAAACTAGGGAACATTTGAAGATCTCAATTATGAAGGCGGTTACCAACCTTATCGCAACAGTTTTGGAGGAATGGGACTTTTATTTTGTAATTATAAGTTACATAAAACTAGCATGCGTACTCGTTATAATGCATATATATGTGTAAACTTTCAACAATAAAAAGGATGGACACTGAAATACTAGTATCATATATGATACCATTAACGTATCAGCTAGAGATGTTCAATCAACCTCTGACTACATCAAGAGGGATCAGAGAGTTTACACATTTTTAGAGAAGTGATTACCATTAATGAACACTGTGGATGACAATTCCTAAGTTACTTAAATGCAATCGCGTTCCTTCATCACTGACTATTTCTTATCTATATGAATCGACAAGGCCGGTACACTGTGTAAGGCACATAGTAAAAGTAGTCCGTGCTTCTTTTAAAAGGAACTTCTGAATCTGGGAGAACAAGGCTCTGCCAAAGTTCGCCTCTGAGAGAGATTGGGCCTCCGAAAGAAACAGTTGAATAATTCATGCGCACTCAAGCCTGCCAACATTCATTCGTTTGATTCCATGAAAAATAAGCTGGCTTAACTCCGAAATGCAATTTGTCTATATTCGTAGTACAGGGCTTGTTTGAATATATTGTGATTCTCATAAATACATGTTTACGGTTGTATAATTTTCAGTATGCTTAATTTAATCAATGTCAAATTGGAAATGTTGCCAGTGATGTATTAATTTATCGCTGATGCAAATTATATAATTTCTCGAAAATGGTAATGTTGTAAAGGTGATTCCTGTTAATATTATTAAAGATTGTACCATGTAACATCCATTATTTATTATACTAGTAAATGTCAATGTTGCACATGAATGACACATACATACGTTTCACGACACCTCAACCTTTCTGGGTAGGCAGAACATTTAGAGACTAGAGGTAATTAAAATAGACTTGATAGCTTTCCAAGATAAGTATTAATCGATACTAGTGGTGAATCCATTGTAATTATTTATATTAGCACATTGAAATTATTATAGTAGCATAGTATAAGCCCAACTCTAGATCACCATTGTACTCGTGTATTAGCCAGTGTAATATTCATACGGGTTCCGCTGTGACGCTCCATGTAGTCAAAGTTCTCGGCTTTAATTTGAGAGTTGGGAGTTTTGGCTGACCCACACAAAACGCAGCGATTGCCGAGGTCACCTCACTTTGAAAATTGGAAGCCGCTTGACACATCCTAACCCGAGCTAGGGACAAAGGAAAACTTTTTGTTACAAACTTTACATTATAATTTATTGAACGTGCGAACTTGATAGTTTAATAGCAATGGGGAAAAACTTGGGATTAAAGGAGGTCTATAATCGTATATTTTGTAAACAGCTGTTTGTTTATGTTGGACTTAGTTTAGTTTATTGGGTTCCGTGGTTTCCGTAATTAGTCCCCACTGGGACCATTTTGCGTGATGTCGCTGACTATTCCAGCCAGCCCAGCACCCGTTAGAAGCGCAGAAGAAGTTTAGTGTCTTCACAGGCTTCCCAAAGCGACCCCGGTTTCCCAAGGATTTTTGCCCGTTCTTAAGCCACGGCCCCGCACTCCAGGACAACGTGGCCAATGGTTTCAATTGAGTAAATACAGCCCATGCACTATCCGTGGGTGGGCTATCCGTGATTCCGAGCTTGAATAGGTGCCCGTTTAATCTGCAATGGCCGGTTTATGTTAGACTCAACTAACTCGTTATTTACATATACTTACGTCCTTTTATAGCTTTTAGGTGGATAAAACCTTAAGTGACACCAAATATTCTCAGTCACGTAATTTAACTAACTGATTAACTAATAACTCTAAATAAATTTAATTCAGTATTATCTAATTTACTTAATTGATTTTATCCGTATCTATTTTTCGAAGTTAATTCTATTGTAAGAACCATTTAACATCTTAATAAATACACTAAAAGCAAGCCATCAAGGGCCATTTCTTATAAATTTGCATGATGTTCAAACGAGGCTTTTCCACCCTCTGACGAATGTCTACAACGAGATCAAAGACGCTTCGGGCTTTCTCGAACGTGACTTGGTTTGATCTTATCGCGCCTTAGCCTTCAGGTCAATAGCCACTGGATCAGTGGGGAATGACAGGCCATTAGCCATTATCCGCCAGATGGCGTTCTGTATTGCAACATTTTGACCGGAAGGATCAGTTCTTCAATGGCTGACCATTACGCTTATTATATTCCCTCCGTTCCCGAAGGTAATGTATAGGAGTCACGTTACGACAATGCTGGTCACTCAAGGCTTAAAAGGGAATGTATTGTAATATACATGTCTAAGGAGTGTCATCATACATCAAGTGCTATTTCATAAACCTACGTATACATACTAGTACAATCAGATCTACTAACAAGAAGTTAGACTTGATTGAAATTGCTTAAATAATTCATGAGGATTCCATCAGAGATTTAAAATGTGTTTAATTGTGAATGTTAACAAAATAATAACTTCTCCTTAACTTGTAAGCTACTCGTTATCTTGAAGAGGGCAAACAACCGCGTAACCGCTTTGCTCCGAACGAAACAGCTATGAGCGCCCTTCCTTTCTTGTTGCCTCCGCCGGAAGTGGCAGATTTCATATTCCATTTATGAGATCTCATTTCGTTAAGGCTTTGTTCCACTTCCTCTAAGCGGACAATGAATACGAATTCATTTCGCGAACTTAACGGATTCAAATAAATTATTAATTTACACACAAATCTTCAACGATTTTGTAGAGCACTCGTTTCGTTAACAATGGAATGAGATTTGAATTTTCCGCGATTGCTTGTAATACCTTGTTATATTTATAATTAGAACAATATGCGTATTATTCGTAGGAAATTTGTGATGATTGTATAATCAAGTGTCTTTGATACTAAATTAATTATTAAAAGGAGGTTAGAGGTTACAATTCATTTTATCATTTCATTTTATTTCAATACATTCAAGTGTCTTTAATAATAATATTATTGCCGCAATTAATTATTTTAGCAGAAATATCTGTAAAATCTCGTATGGCATACAACAATTACTGATTATATTTAAAAGAGATTTGAGATATTTATAAACATTAACAAAACGGGACTCATTTGACCCGTGACCAAGACCATAGCACCATAGTCAAGACGTCGTCGGTTAACAAAGGTAATTCTGTAAGGATTTATGATGAAGTTCATGATGTAATATGCATTTATAATATTTATCACAAATATTTTTGTTACACACATATAGGTATTTTAAACAAGATTACCGACTCACAATTCTTGAAGATTCCGTTAACCCAATCTTGCAAACAACATCCTCTGACGCTAATTCGCATAACCGCTAAAAACGTTATATCAATATATCCCGAGGATAATGATTACTCAATAAATGCAGTCAATATGAGCTGTAGGGTGTATCCAGCCGTGAATAGCGTGAATGAGTGCGTGAGTCGGAATAATAGCGCTTCAGACAATCGCCGCAGCGCTGCATTGCTGCAAATCGAATCATCCAGGGCGGGCGTCCCTACCTCGTTGCAGTAATGCATTTAACTGAACGAATTACCAATCATTCGTTTATTCGCGAATGGCTGAATGAGCCAACGGAAACATTGTGGAATAATCTGGAATGCAATAACGTTATTTTTTGTATCATATTTCAATTTGGTTTGCCAGTTAATCTTCTGGTATATAAAAGGTATATGAGTTTTTACGAAGAATTATAAATAAATTATACTGGAACGGCACTAGAAGTTAATGTGTAAGGTTATTTTCAATTTAATTTAATTTAATTACGAAATTAAGCAAAAACCATTTGTAATTCTCTGTTTTCAAATACCTACATACATGTTAACAAAGACACAGAATACTGACAGTACTTATTATAACCGCCAAGTACGTATTAGAAGTTCGTGATCTGTGCCTACCCCTCTACAGGGAAACGGGCGTGATGTTTATGTGTGTACTTATTAGCAATGTTACTGAGCATAGAATAAACACTAGGAACAATCATCAAAAATCCAGTTTCATTATTTTATAAGCGGAACAAATTTAATTGTTTTATTACAAAATCGGTGGAGATTGTCCATGAATTTGCAATTCGCGGAATTAATTCATATTCATTGTCTGCTTTAGGGGAACCGGAACAAAGCCTTAATGAAATAAGATCTCATTAATGGAATATGAAATGTGTGATTCCCGGTGCAAACAACAATATTCAAAGAGCGGCATAGTTATTGTTCCCTCGATCGGGATGGTGAGGAAAAATGACATTGTGTGCTGTTAGCAAAATAAGCAAAAGCTTGAATAACAAAACACGACGCATTTTTATATGGATTCGTTTCTTAGATATAAAATTGAACTCCTATGTCTATTCAAAACTGTAAAATATCAAACAGCCATGAATGTATGAGGACTCAATGTGCATAGTTTTGTCGGCTTATTATATTTGTTATCTTTTACTTATATTATTACTGACTATAAAAAAGGGAGTGTGCATACACAAGTCATGAAGCGTATGTTAAAATATACAAATGCAGTAAAATATATTATTCTAGCAACAAATATACGAAATGCATTGTATCAGTTTCTCATAAAAGATGAAAACATCTACTAATAGTGAATAATATACAAATAAGAACTTCAAATATATTTAATCAAATAAGTTTCCTAATAAGTGAGGAAACATCTTGAGGCGAAAGTACGGGGTGCATTGCATGATATTGCTAGATAGTTTTAGGCGACACCCATTCGCACCCACTGGCAGTTTGGGGAAACGAGATCCTAAGCCTCGCCTACTCTTCAATGGGTTCCATTGCATTTATTAGATGAAAGCGTGATTTTCTTCAGTATTTTGTTAAAATAACCTGTTTATAGACTAAGTAACTTAAATCCTATAATTGAAAGTGTATGAGGAATGAATGGGGATATTTAACAACTTCTCTAAAGAAAAAAGGGCAATATGAGTATGTAAGTTTGTATACTATTATAACTGTGCTAGGACTCTGCGTTATTAACCTTTTGCTTTCTTTGTGACATAAAATAACGCGAGAATGACCAAGGGGGAAAGGGGTTATCTTCAATATCTTTAAGTGATGATAATCAAATAATTTCTTGTATCTTTGACCGTACCAACAAGGTAAATTTAAACAATTTGTTATGCCCACCAGCTCTTTACTTAAAGACCTGGGTGTGTGAACAAACATACAGACCCTTAAGAAATATAACAGTAACTGGCGGCGCTAACGTCTATGTGTAATTCAATCTTCAATTAATCTGTGTCAACTGAGGCAGAGACGAGTGTCAGTGTAAACAGAACAAGCACATGCCTTGTTTGCAAGTAAACAAGTTAGAATATCGCTACAAAGAGGTGGTCCCCCCAGACCGCACCCCTCGTAACAGTAATGTCCTGGGTTCGCGTGCCCTTCAGCAACTTTGGCCGTGACAAGTGTCGCATTTTCATTTACGAAAATGGCTCTGCCTCTCCGCTTGTTTATTAATGGAACGCCTGCGACGCGGAATTAGCAAAAGTTATCTCGGTTGACAAGTTACATTATATTTTCTCAAAGATAAACACGTGTTCTTTACTCAATATCCCATGCGATTGGAAACTATTGATAGCTTGAATGATTCTTACCACGCTCTTTTCCTCATGCTTTGCATTTCAACTTCTACGGATTTGTTGAATGTGTTTCGTTAGAAAAGGTAAGCAGCCTTTAAAGGATAAGTCAAGTATGAAGCGCTGTTTGCTTTGTAAAAGAGTGCTTCGATAGCGATCGCTCGTACATAATTTCCTATTAAACTTCCTCGCTCGACTGAAGCCTCTTCATTAGTTCACAATATTAACTTTTCCCTCATACTATGTTCTAGTATGCTTCAATTACGAATATTCGAGATGCGATGCAAATAATATATGATGTTGCAACAGAATATTATTTTACATGAGTAATAATGTTATTTTTATCAAAAAAAAACTCGTGCTAACCTAGGACGAAAAGAATACTAATTAGCTGTCATTCTTCCCGGCATGTCGTACAAGGCGAAAAAGGGAATAGGGTAAATGGATTCTATTGGACGATAGACTAGCCACCTATCATCAAAGTTTCATTATATGGACTCTAGTGCATTCCTAAGGTTCTTGCTAGGAAATGATTGATTCACCTACAATGAGCTAATGTCTTCCACGTTGGCGGAAGCAGCCATTGAGCCGGAAGAGAGGGACTTCCGGTTCAATGGCCACGTGGATTGCGATCAAGACGTTCACACCTCAATCGCGTATCAATGGAATTTAGGGGACATGATTTTGATATAACAATAAAATGGCTAATGTATATTTTAAATAGTGATCGGCTTTCTAAGGTAGATGTAATGAATTTGTGATGTGTGTACAGGATTAGTATTGTTAATAATAACTAGGCTTCGAGTGACCCAATATAACCTGTCTCTAAAGTCATCAAGAAAAGATGTAAAACCATAAAGATATGCTGTGATATTTTGATGAAGAAAATTAAATTCAAATAGATAAGTAATAAAGTATAAACTCGAATAAATTGCTTCAAATATATTATATTTTATTTGAACATTAATTGCGTAGCGTCGCCTTTGACAAGGATGGCTTTATTCAGGAATGAAGTGTCAGTGAAGCGAAAACGGTAAGCCGAGATGGGAAAACGAAAAATCGGAAAACATGTTATTTTTATCTTTTTATACATGTACTTGCTTATATAACATTATTGATTATAGAAATGGAAGTATTCGTAATGTATTCTTTTTTCAGCATCGTCATAATAAAAATCTTCATTTTCTATTGGCTTCTGAATGTGTAGAATTTGGTATTAGTCGCCTGCCTCTTCCATTTGCCTTATCCGTCGTGATGCATATCCGTTTATATATAAAAAGATACGCAACGTCACTTTCCATACACACCTTAAGAACTATAACCATAACATGGAGATATAGTGTCTATTTCTATACGCACTGAGCATGTCGCAGGAAAACCGTTATCTTTTATGTCCATCTCCCAAATGTACTTGCATAAATGTAGATGAGCTTACACCAGGAAGGTTTTAGCATACTGAAATATTAACTAGGTGGAGGCTGTACTTTAAGCTACCATTTGCTCCTAGGGTATTGGACCTAATCCAAAGTGACTTGAGATCGCACCTTTGACGTGTTTATCACATTGGCTCCTCAAATTATAATCCTCTAACAAACTAATATTCTCAGATACAATATTAAATTCAAGGTTTTAAAGTATATCATTTGTAGTCTGTAACTAAAAGCTGTATCTTAGTAGACAAGATGTACTAGAGGTCCTCAGTTCGAATCTTTGCTCTGACATATTGCAGCAGTGAATGAAATTTAAAAAACTAATTTTTTAGGTACATAATTTATAGGCGCTAACGGTGAGGGAAAAAATCATGAGGAAATTTGCCTATCCCTCGGGATATGAATTGGCCAAAGCCTGTACATGACGATACAGTTCACTATCTATTACGTAGGGTACTGTCTATCTAGTGAAACGCGGGCTTTGAGTGGCTCATATTTAACATGCCTTTGAAATTTCGGATATGCGCGCCCAAGCCTTTGACTACAACGACGTAATAAAAAAGGGATTGTGTGTACATAAGTCGAAAGCGTATGTTATGTTAATCTGATTTTATTTTAACTGAAGATATGCTGAAGCTGCACAACGTAATGATTTAATTATTTTAATAGTTTCCTGTTCGTATTATTATAGTAAGTATTATAGTTGTATTTATATTAATGGGGAAATTACAATCATAGTCATTTTGTTTTGTATAACTAGCCGAAAAATCTTGAATATCAGAGATCCTTGTTGGATCTTCTTTGAGACAAGGCTTCCGAACCAACAACGGTTATATTATTCTACTAAGACCAGTTTCAAACAAATGTTCTGACTTTCAATAAACACTTTAACTTATAGAAACTTATACTGAATAAACACATTTGACTGTCCATCAATGAAAGAACTCATCAATAAATCTATTTCGTTTACTACCACATCAACAATTACCTATATTTTACATCACAGTGAAAGTTCAACTTAGGATTCTTCTTCGGCTGGAGGTTTTTCTTCTGGTACGACCTCATTATCGAACTTCCCGTTGTAGTAAGGCAGTTTAGTGACTACCACACGCCAGTCAGTCAGGTAGACCAGTAGAGCCAGACTGGCAGCGCCGTAGCAAGCGACTGATGGTATATAGGCTATGAGCTTCTCTTGTAACTGTCTATTGGGTTTCATTTTTGAGTCCTTCTACTCCTAGTTTAGTTTTCAGCTTACTACGGAACTAAGTTTTTATGTGGAATTCGTTTTACGTGGTTTTATAAATGTTTGGTTGAAAAATAGTATAACAAAATCAATCTTCAATTAAAAATAAACATATGGTTTTTGTTCAATGAAAATCAATTGTAAACAGTTCAATTGAACTTTCAATTTTCTTTTCAAGCATAAAGATAGTCTATGAATAGTATAACAATACTGTTTTTGAAACCTTTTTCGTCACAAACTCGGATGAGAGAACTTTATCAGAATATTTGTATTTAAGCTTATATGTTTTATATTTTACACACTTGCTGAAAACACACTTTTAAATTAATCCTAAAGTGACACATGAAATATCCTTCTCAATTCCCTTTGAATTCATCTCCTACATTAAGACAGTATACAACTTAATGAACAGTTCACGGGTGAATGGGTGCAGGCATGTCGTGTTGCTATCTTCTGGTCCGCTTATTGTTCCAAGTGCATTTCATTTAAGAGGAGTACCCGAGTCCATTGTAGCCGCCATCACTTCCAGCGTTAATTAAATCCTCCTCTCCAGACGCTACAAATGAACTCATTTTCTTAAAGATTTATTAAATTACAGAGAAAGACAAACATGTTCACGATCATTAACCCTTGCGGGGTAATCAGAGGTTCAGGTGTCCATCTCCGCAATAGTAATTTTATGGCCAGTCAGCCAGCCAGTTATTAGTCAAGTAACAGGTGGTAAGCCGTGTTACAATTTACAAACATTAACTATTATCTGTTCGGGGAATAAGTATGTTATAAATATAGATTATTTATATAGGAGGTAGTTTGGTTAGGTTTTTTCTCAGATTTGTTATATTTGAGCGCTGCACGTGACTTACTAGTCCGTCCGTTCAAATAAAATTTCTACAAATTTGCGAGCATTATCGATTTTCCTACAATTAAAACTTATTCAAAAACGTATCCATTAAAATTCATTTATATCGTTTTACAGCGCCTCCAAGTAAAACAAATATGAGGAATTTTAAGACAATATTGTCAAGATAGAAACAGTTTATAATAATCATTCTTATTAAATATTTACCTTTCATTTATTGACCATTGATAAAACATAACGTAGAGACAAAAATCAAATTATTCACCTTCATTTACTAAAAATAAAAATATTAGCAGCTACATTTATGTCGTTAGTTTGAACCACAATTATTCGAAGTCGTGCCTCTTTGCCTCTTCATAACTCTTAGCGGCTCTAATTGTTAGGCGCTCTCTGCAGCCTCTTTGAAGGCTCTTCTCTCGATTGCACTCGTTGCTTCGACTCTTTGGAAAGGCAAAAAACAATTTCCATTTACCGAAGGTGCTACAGGCAGGCTCTCAGTTCGTTTCAACGGCCAGGATTGTAAAACGACAAAGCGAAAGGAAATTGTGTTAGTTAGACGTGAAAGGTTTACAGCACTGCTACAGTCTTTTTTGTAATAAGTAGGTTATTATTGATTGTAACGGATTCAGTTAGCAAACAATTTCACTCGTTAGTCAATGAAAATAAGTATCTTGAACATTTAAAACCAGGTAAAATATATTTCAGCGTAGCGTTTCAGGTCAGCGTAGAGTGTGTTAATTGTACGCTTATAAAGTCATGTTTGCCACTCAAAAGTTCATGCATGAGTGTTATTAGCAAGTATGGTAAACATAGCAGTTGGAACAGGTAAATATAAAAAGGCATACTGCTGAATATGAAAATAAAACACACACAGACAAGTAAACATGAGATATAAATTATAATAATTTGTACTCAGTGAAAGGGTGTCCAAAACTGATTCCCTGAAATCTGTATGACGATATCTATTTGGGTACAAACCGATAATTAGCATAAAATTCTGCATCAAAGTAAATGGTCGGCGTTGGATTTAAGGCAGAGACAGCAATGGTGACCGCTCATCTGCAATGCAAATGCCAGGATGAGGACAGGGTGGTATTCCAAATGGTACATTCCAGGCGACGACATTTTTGATGTATTCGTCAGCAAAAATATTTACGCAAATACAAATGAACTGGTGGAATATTTCTTCGAGCGCCTGCCAGTTACAATAGTGCGTGGTCTTTGGTCATTTAAATTCTCAAGTCATGTTCCAATTGTATTGTAAAATATAGATCTTACGAACTACGACTGATGACAAATTAAAGATTAAGAAGAATTTTCACATCTCCATGTATATAATGATAATAATAATTACAATACATTATACAATTTAAGCGTTTAATACTAACTAAGTAGAGTTCTGTTGACAGCACATCGCAACACAGCATATACGTAAATCCTAGCTAACATTGCATTGATCGTAACTTTTCTTACTAAATCCGATGCATCAGAATGCGCGCCGGCATCCGCTTTAAATAATTTAGTGCCGCGATTTAAAAGTTCCAGCGGACGGCGCTAGGCAGCGCTGAATAATGTATGAGCGTCGCGAAGGTGTCGCCAGCCCGTAAATCAAGAGTCCGTCATTGCTAAGACGGATTGAGCTATCTCCAAACGCTCAGGTCTTTTCACCTTTAAATGATAATGTCAAGGACTAGAAATAGGATTCCATAGGCTACGGGGAGAGTTAATCAATAGAAAATACATTTCAAAATTAGATACAAACTCATTGGTGATACGTTTAATTAAATAAAGAAATAGAATGTCACTTATTATTCAATTTATTTTTGATTCAAACTGGCCAACCAATTGTTTGTAATTTTACGTTTCTGTTTACGCGCGATTACATATTTCTTGTCTATGTAGGTATGATATTCTCAAAATAAGTGAATGTAATGTTCTTTTTTGAGAAATAAAGTTCTTTAAACCTAATTATAAACCAAAATTTGTAACAACTACTTTTCAGTGTAGTTATGACAATATCTCGTGCTTACCTAAGTCATAAACGAACTATAGTAGTAATTACGACAAAGCTTTCATAGCACGTTCGTAGTGTGGCTTTTTGGCTCGCAGCATCGCAATTACCATTCATTATGAAATCTGTTTGCCCTTACTAAGCAAACAATCGCTTACAGTGCCCGTTGATCGCGAATTTGGTTACTTTACCATCCGTTTCATACAATTTGTTAATTTGCGCTGCTTTGGCATAATATGGCGAGACTGTTGTCAGCTACTGCTGATTAAGAGCTACTCTAACCTTTGAAATAACCTTCTTTAAATAACTATAAATATGTTAATTAATACGTTTATCTAGGATTCATTATTATTCAGTGTAGCTCAGTTGTATAGGGCTTGACTCTGTAACAGCAGTACCAATGTAAATGAAGTTTAATGATTTTTTATAAATACATTTACGAAATGTATCAAATACTAGGGTGAGGAAAAACAATCAACCTAGTCCCGAACAGTTAGTGAAATATAGAATAGTTAGTGCTTGTATTAAAAAAAATAAGTATCAAATTAATACAGACATTTCTCAACACAATGATATAATTTTCCGATTTGTTCCCTTTAACCGAAATAAATTCTTCATTAGAAAATGAATAATTAATTCGCTTAACAAGCCCTGAAAACCTAATATTATTGTATATTTATAACTTTACTGTAGACTCGATCAAAATATTACCAGAAGAACATATTTCGTTAAATTCCAATTGGTGTGACATACAAACCACGTTCGACATTGTTTATAAAGTTCTATCAGTTTGGGTAGTTATAAACTGCCAAAATTGCGTACGGGACGAGCGAAGCCGGGTTTCCAACTTGTTATTATAATAATCCCTCTGTATCTCGTGCCATTCTGCGACGTAAAAAGGATGCTAACTAGCTGTCTTTCTTCCTAGCATGTACTTTCTTCATAATAATTGATTAATTGGGATAAATTGGGCGATGGACTAGAAATATGACACCAATGTTCCATATGACATCGCAACCCTAATATTTCCTAAAAAATGACGAAGGAAATACTAAATCTTTGCGGTTATGTCCACATCAATTCACGAATCAAGTCACGAAAGGAATTGAAGGACGTGAATATATATGTATGTATTATAATAATCCAGTACCTTTTACTAATATATACGAGTAGGAACATGGTATTTATACCCAGAAATGTGCTTCTAAAGTTGTTCTTGTCCACAGCAGTCTAAAGTAAACTAATAGTTCAACTTATACGCTTCGGAATTCCTAGATCCCACCCTATTCCCGCAGTCGCAATCCGAATTAGATTGGTGTTAAGTGATCCCGGAATAGGTGAGGCTGCCTAATTGCGCTTCTGGCGAATCTGAACTATCCCGGGCGAACCAAAGCACTGATAAATCAGCCTCGCCATCTCCCTTAAGGCGCTGGTAATAATGGCAACACTCCAACGGACTATTGGCTATTGAGGCTTACATTGTATCTATTTACTCACTGTAAGGATATATTCGAGTATAAATACCACACATTAACAGCTAATATTACAGACAAACACAAAAAAAAAACCGTTAACGAACTCCACAATTACGAATATAATAATTCTATGGCCACCTCGAACCCACGTGTTGACCAGATAGTCAATACTCAAGACAGGTGGTAAGCCATGTCGTCATTTACCAGCACTAAGTATCACCTGTTCGAGAACAGGTTGGTTTCCTCACCGTAGTATTCGACGCATTTCGTAAATGTGTTTTTGTTACGAAAATGTACATAGGATACAGAGTCAAGCCCCAAACAACTGAACTACGTCGAATTACAGATAAATGTTATTTAAGCTTCTGTTACATGATATAAAGAACTAAATTTGATGAGGCAAATATATTATGAACATTTTTTGCATGTTATAAGCAATCTTCATACATTACCCAAGAGTTTTGATTGTTCATGGTGGCGATTGATAGGTTCTGCCTATTCGGTTAGGGAAATATATGCGTGAATATATTATATCTAAGGTTGAACAAAGATTACCATAGGTAGGGAGGGTGGAGGAGGGTTCCCGTAAGGACTGACACGTGTGTTGCGCTCAGATCTCTGATCACCCCAAAGTTTCGTAACGAGTCGTGAACTTGCACCATTATCTTCTGAGGACAGCCTCGTTACTGACACCGGCTTTCTCCGTAAATTTTATATATTCAGTCAGTCCCTTAATTCATTTCGGGGTGGACATAATCTCGAAGATATAACAAATCCTCCACTTCTGGCAAAACTATCAGGGTCGTGATCACATTGAGATAGAATAGGTGATAGGTTACTAATCAATCGCCCAAGAGATTACACTGGCCCCTAGTCCTTAGACACCTCCTACTACGTGCTGTGATGAAAGATACCTAGTCAGCATTCTTATCATACATATTCCTTAAATTGAATTTATTATTTCACTTCAGTCATCGAAAAAGAGATCGTGAGAAAAATGGTTATCGGTATTCTAATACTTCAGCAAAATATTTACATTGTAGTTTTGTACATACTTTATACTCTCTTTGTTTGTACAAATGGTTTTAATGTTAACAGGAAACCGTTAAAATATCTCTATCTTTTAATTCTTGTCATGACATACGTTTTGATGCTTTTAACCCATGTCTGTTCTTACAGTACAACATAATTATTAACTTACATATGAACAAGCAAATACCATATAGAATTAAATAATATTATACAAGTAAATCACTAATACCGTATCTACAATATTTAAACCGCTTATAGTGTTAATTTAATGTTTCATGTCTATTTGTGTTTATTTCGGAGTAATTTCAGTTTTCATTCAACATTTTATTTATTTATCATTCTTAAAAGAATCCATGAATTCTAAAAGAGCACATGTTACTATTAAATAAGGTGTGACATGTGACCTTTTCGAAATAACTAATACATACAATCTGTCAAAAGAACTTCTATCTACAGATTGAGTAATTTTCGTTTTAATAAACCCTCAAGTGGTTAGTCCATTTCATCACAAATTAGAAGGCCAGGGCCATTCGAGGCATATTGGGCGGCGCGTTATCTCGGCGAGGGACGCTCATCCCCAAATTACAACTTTTTCCCGCTCGTCCGCCAATAAATGTTTACGACGTAACAAAGATGAACGACTGCCCCCGTTAAAATTACTCTGCCCCGCGAATATTATCAAGATTCTTTTGGTGTTGATTTTGGCTAGTATTTATATGAACATAAAAAATACTGAATAGTACACAAAAATAATACATTCGTAAATATAACCTAACCAGTGTTGGTGGGTTGGCTAGTATTAGTAGTATACGAACATAAAAAAATATTGAATTGTATACAAAAATAATACAATCGTAAATATAACCTAACCTTTGTTGTACGTGACGAGTTTGGAGTATATTTTAGAATTATAGATACATCGTAATTGATTTCCGTTTAATTTTTATATCAAATGTGATATTTTGTGTAAAACTGGATAAATTTGAATGATTTATTAGTTACACTAAAGCTACCTAATATATTATGTCTCCAAGGTTAGGTAAACACGAAAGGGATTGATGCTTAGTTACCCCTGCCAATCTGCTACGAATACGACTACGGATAAAAGGTATTAGTTTAAATAATATTACAGAGGTCGCAAAAACTTAGTCCATCATTTAGAGGAGATAGTAAATTATTCCCAATATCCTGATAAGACCAACTCTGGTTCTGAATCCACGATGAAAAACGTACGACGATCCCAGATCCTAATCGTAACTGGGAAGAACAAAACGAAACTCGAATATTTCGTCAGAGGGCGTTATCTTAATGGTAACGGCGAGGGGCGCCCTCTACCGTCATTGGTATGAAAGTACTCATAGAGGTATAAAAATGTAATAACATTAAAGGAAATATTATACAAAATCATTTTTGCAATAATATTTAGATGATATACCTAGTGCGAAATTTGTACTTACTTATTGAAATTAAAATTTACATTAAATAGTGACCCCACTGCTCCATTTTACTTACTTAAAGTGTTGTTATTTTGAAATGAATACCTATAATTTTGAGTATTATAATGTGTCTTTTCTTTATGTTTAGGTACTATTCGGCCGAATACCAAATAGCAAAAAAAGTGGTCGAATAGGCCGAATCCCGAAGAGTTGCCAAATATTCGAGGCATATTTAGTGTGAAACACAAATATACTTATTGAATTCAACATTATAAAACATCCCATTATTAAAGATAATAAATAATTTTGATTCTCGTTTTCATAACAATATTTTGGTGATACAGTGTGAAATACAATATACTTTTTGGATTGTCATTTATTTACATTTCACAATGTGGAAAACAATTAATCATATATTCTGAGGTCAACGTTTTAAACATTACATTAATGAAAAGAATTACTACCTTTGTTTGGAACGGTCATTGTGAGTGCATGCCTTTTGTTATTATGAAATATATTCTCTTTTGCCACAATTCGGCAGCTTGTATTTGTATAAAAGTAATATTTTTTATACTTTGACCAACGAACAAACATTTTTATTAACACCCACCTATGTAGCGTTCAAATGAAATATGGATATTGTAAGCCCCTTGATTTTACTGCAGTTTTACGACGATTTCTATTATAAAATATTTATACAAGTCAATTACAGTTATGTACGAAAACACACATATATATTTATACAAATTAACAATAAGTGACTGAATATAATAAGTAATAACCAGAAAAAAGACAAGTAGTCACAAAGAAGAAGTGAGAAGTTTGGTTAAAAAAATTATAACATAGATATAGTAATTTAGTTACATAACATGTTATATAATATAAACTAATATAATAATAGTATGATAGACAAAAACTACCAAATGGGGTTCTTAAATAAATCAAACTATAAATATAATTTGTCAAATTTACTTAGATGATGAGGGGCGGAGGTGCCATTGCGACCCTTATAAATCTCTCGAATGGGCTCTAAATCGCTGGCTACCCTCTAGGCGATTAAAGGCGTGACACGTGAAGGCTCTTCCTTTATTACACTGGTCTGCTGCCGACACGCAACAGGAATATAATGGAAGCCTTAATATTATGGCTATATTGTGAATGATGACACCTGAAGATTTTATTATGGGACACTTAAAAGCACTATAACCGCAATCACCATACACTTAGTATATTTATCATATTTTTGTGTCATAACACGTCCTGATAGGCAATTTATGGCATGTATTTACAGTACGTTCATATATTCTTCACCACAGTATGTCTAGACCATAATCAGGTTCAATTACGTCTTTAAGGAACCCCCAACTTTTAAAGAAATAATAAGTTTTAGGCCACCATTACTGTATTACTATATCAGATCTAATTAAAATTGTTTATTGTATATCACATCAAGGTAAAAGGTTTATGAAATCGAGACTCTACACAAATTATTATACGTGTGTATTTTAAGGTATATGAATATCAGTATTTCCAGTTCTAAAGTTATTCCCGTTAGAGCAAAGCTATTTCACTTACATCTACACATTCTTCTATCCATTCTAACTGGATAAGTTTACTATTTTGCCCGTAGATGCCTTTATAAATAAAAATAAAAGAATATTATTTCACTTGTTTAGAATTATAACACTAACATAGATTAATAAGTCTACGACCCATATGGAAAGAATTGCATATGCATTAAGCCGGAGTGGCGATGGAGGCGTGTCTAGATTTCCCTTAGGTCCAACGCTGATCATCTCAACTAGAATTAGCTCCACATGCACTCACGCCATATTCTCTATACAGCCCATGGGGACGCTCATAAGCGATTGCCATTCAACGGTATCTCACATGGACTTATCTATATATATGTATATCTATGTCATTTAATCCCTATCGGTATCAATCGAGCATAAATAGAAACACTTATCTATAGATCCAACTAGTGACCCGCTCCGGCTTCGCACGGGTATAAAATATATAGCCTACTCCACTATTTAATGGATGTTTTTATACATATAAACCTTCCTCTTGAATCACTATATCTATTAAAAAACCGCATCAAAATCAGTTGCGTAGTTTCAAAGATTTAAGCATACAAAGGGACATAGGGACAGAGAAAGCGACTTTGTTTTATACTATGTAGTGATATATACGAGTACGTATATCGATGTCACTTAATCCCTATTGGTATCAATCGTCTCTAAATTGTATCGTTGGTCACTTTTAACAAAAAGAAACTTTTAACGAATTTTTATACAGGTTTTTATACAGGGTGTCTAGCATAAATTTTTCAATACTTAGTTAGTCTTTTAGATCTCTCTTACGACATGTAATTGGATTATATTTGAGGACCGAAGACAACACCAATCTATAAATGTATATATATACCTTCCAATAATCCTATTGCAGTTAAGAAAGTAAATAGAATCCAACTATCGTCTAACGAAAAATGCAGTTAATGTCATTAAGAGAACGATGAAGTAATAATAATACCTCACCTATTCCATCTATGTTTAATATTGAATTCATTAGTTAATGGAAATTAATACTTACATCCTTACCATTAGCACACCTCAATTCACGTTAAACTACGTATTGTTTAGGTCAAATAAATTAATTAATGTTCTGTACTTGATCCGGTTGTAAGTAGAATACTGAATTGCTAGCGATCTTCTCGGCATGTTGTAGGAAGCGAATGAGGTACTAGAAGTCAAATCTAAGCAATTTATTAATTTCTTACCCGTAAGATGGTATACTCCTTACAGATAAGGCGTTACGGATAAGGCATAAATTAGTTATATGTTCCGAATATTGCTAACACCACCCAAAAGTTATGATAAATATGATTCGGTACATCCAAAAATCATTAAGAGACCTCAATGTATATTGTGTACATATAAATGAACGTGTAGTTTATCAAAACTTATCAATTATATCAGCACAACATAAACCTGCAGTATTAAATGACGTGAGCAGTATTAGTTACACATTGACGTCACAGCCGCTTTGATTAACTTTCAGAGTTCTGAGCCGTTCTGTAGAGTCAGTGAGCTCGCGATCGGTAACCACTAATCCCGTGATCGGGGGATGATCCCCGAAGCGCCCTATTACACAATATATCGCGAACAATCAGCGTTTCCCCCTAAAGGAAACTTTATGCTACACAGAAAGAATTTTCTTTTCCTCATATGGTTAATCTTTAATATGTTTCCTTGACATAGATAAACTACCACCACAGTTTGGTCACTTATGATTCATAATTTACTCGAAATTATGTTGTTTTGTTTTTTTAATTATTAAGTTTAAATATAAAGAATAAATAAATCGTTTGATTAGAGTAAATCGATGTAATTGAACATCAATGAACCAATCTTACAATTCACAGTTTCCAGTGCAGCGGAGGTTCACAGATCTATTTGCGCAATTGCAGGATGAGAAATTTCAGGGCCACCTCGAACTCAGATAGGTTGTGCTTAATGATACACTATGTCGTGAGATGCAAGCAGTAAATAATATATACGTATGTTCCAAGGAATGTGGGAGCATTGATTCAAAGAGCAACAACCGAGCTACACCCTCACTAACTAACTCATACTGAATTGTATTATAATTCAGAGTTACAGGACTGACTGATGTAATCCACTGTCAAGTACACTGCTTTTACTTGTGTGTCTATTGTTATTTCTAACTGTAATACCCGTAGTGTCGGTTTTATGAATTGTTGTAGAAAACTAGACTTTTCCATTAAAATTTTCTCAGCCAGCTCTGAACGTCCCGTAGCGGTTGATCAAAGTTCCCTGGGTTCAAACAACAACCCATTGCTGCATGTTGTATCGTAGCCACAGTTTTGATTAACTTTTTGCCACCTCCCAGATTGAATCTCAACTTCATGAACAAACGCCTCCGCTCTAATTAGATTCGGATAATCCCCAGTTAACACGCGCCTTAGGATGAGACGTCTGATTGAGCACATCCTAAGAGATTCAACTAATAGGTATAACAACATGATCCTCTTGATCTCTTCAGATTATATTACGTAAAATGAATGTGACGTTTCTTACCCGTGTATAAAGTTGCATAATTTTATAAGTACTTTGTTTAAATGGGTGTAACTAACCACTCTAGAACGTTGATACATCAACAGATTGAAAGTTTCCTTTACTAAAATTTCCAGATGAAATGAAGAAATTTTGAGAATACCGGACGGGACTTATTATCTATTATTTCTTGAGTGCTATAAAATAACTCATTTTAGACACTATGGTTAGATCGAGGGTCGGTACAAACGCGACTTTTCCTGTTCGAGAGTCCCATATGATCTGAGTTGCTTACACTAGTTCACTATAATTCCTGCTCGGAGTTTTACACATAGAATAGCTAGTACTGCTCTAGGTAGATAATGGTTTGGAGGGCAGGATTTGCGAAGGTCGAGTGCCGAATAGATGGGCTGACAAGGTACAGCTGTTAGCATGCTTCATCTGATGTGGGATCAAGCGGCCTGGAGAGCTATGGTGACAAACGGTGTTCGCAGTGGCTTACTTATGAAGTTACAACGAAGAAGAAGATAAAGAATATAGTTTAACCAGCAAAGTAACCAAGGCATTTTATCACTCTTTTTATACTGTAACAAATAAAAATAGGATATAATAAAATGCACATCAAAAATACTGAAATGTACACCAAATATAGCTAGTACATATAAGGCATATATGCATTTGCGTTATGATTGAATTATTTTAGTGTTCAATTCAGTATTTTCGCTGAACGTTGTCGTTTCATATGATGTTCGTTTACTAGCCAATAAATATTATCCAAAAAATGACAAAAGCGTTCCCGACCAATAATCAACCCTTGCGGGGTAGTCAGAGGTTCAGGTGTCCATTTCCGCAATTGCGAAGGCAGTAATTTTATGGCCACCTCGAACCTACGTAATGACCAGAATCAGTACTCAATGTGACAGGTGGTAAGCCATGTTGTCATTTACAAAAACTAACTATTATCCATCATGCCATAATGCTGAACAAAAAGGTAGCTGAGCTGTATGGAACAAATTTAGCGTATTTCAGAACCACGGTCCTACTAAGCCTATGCACTCAGCTTGATAAGCGGCTAGCGAGGCTTACGCTGATCCCCGTTTAGTGCATACCGTGTCACGGGGTTAGGCAGCGCATTAGTGATAACACTGATATGGGTACCAATTGCGCTCAATGACAATGAACTATTACACTGAACCAGGTCGTGAACGATCGTTCATTCATTTGAGCGCAAAGACGAAATCATTCGTTCGTGGAGCAGTAGTCTTCATTATGAATTGGTGTATAGATAAAATGTGTTTGTTTTAATTTAAGTAATGAAAAAAAATTACATTAATTACATTAGCATAATATATGCAATCACCACAGTAAACCATTTTGTTGTTGTCACATATTGTGGACATTGTGATGACTTATAATCATAAGAAACTCCACTGATAATGTGGTAAAACAAGCCATACGGATACAGGCTATAACCTATTTCCAAAAGATATAATTTCATCTTGTGCCTCATAATCAAATAAAACCCTGGAATATCTTGATAAGTCACATAGCTCGTAATAAAATGGAAATCAGAGGCTGTACAAAGGCTTTTTCCAATGTTGACAAAGGCTCTTTTAACAAAAGATCAAATTATTTCATCGAACCCTGTGACTTTCCGATTCATTTTGTCGAAATCGTATGCGGAGGAACGTTTCGCGAATTGATTAAATTTCGTTTTGGGAAAGATCCGATTTATTAACTCAATTATAGGGAAGGTCCCTCTTACAGTGAGGTTCTTTTCTTTGCCCGCCAGCTCGTTTCTCTCATTACTATCAATTTCGTTTCTTCACGTACGTTTTGGTTTGCAATCAGTATCTCTTCATAAGCACGAATATTTCCGTTGTTTACATATTCAATTACCCTCACGGTAACAGTTGTTCCTAAATAATTTCTGTATAGTTCCTGTATATTAGGCTCATTTGTATTAATGCCACTAATACATACTGTTGCATGAAAGATTAGAGGGGACTTCATGGATAAAAATCTATTAAGTTAATCTTTAATTGCTTTCGGCGTTGACAGAGCCTTGTAGATATAATACCTCCTTGATAACTTGTAGCATTATCTCAGTATTATAAATGTATTAAACATATAACATGGTATACAAGTAATTCGATTCCCATGACTCCTAGTCCCTAAGTTATATCTTAAGACATGCCAAGAAGCTTTCTCTTTACCAGCTGTTTTTACGTCACACTTGCACGGCATCTTTTGAATATTGAATGTGATTCTAAGCGGTTTCATCATTATTTTTAATTGCCGTCATTATTTTAATGGTATCATAAAGCCATGTTTGCGAAGAACCGCTGACAGGCCAGAAAGGCAATGACAAGGAACGGGGTCCTGTCGTCAAACGTTTTACGGCGTTTTTAGTACATCGTAAAACCTATTATTATTAGGCACACTTGGTGGAGCCGTTATTATTTATCGATTAATCGACCGATCAACCATTGGTTGGACTCTGTGAGTTTGCGAGGTACGTATTTAAAAATAACAATCTACATACATACATATTACATTCACATTCTTCAATTCGATATTATCTCCTAGGTCACTTATGAGCATATATGCTTGGGCATATGGAACATTGGTGACGGGTTGCTAGCCCATTGCCCAATAGATCCAATTCATCCCTAGTCTTTAGTCTCCTGCTAGGATATATGCAAGAACAGTAGTTGGATTTCGTCCCAGACTAGCCCCTCGATATAACAGCGCATCTAGATAGATTCGACTTATTATTACATCAACTGGCGATGGGCTAGAAACTTGTCACCAATGATCCTTAAAAATGCCATCATAACCCCTACCCAATGAATGCTAACAGTGACCAAGGTTTTGTTTCTGAGGTTCAATTCACCCCCGAAGTGATAAAAGCACGTGATTATACGTGTATATAACCTACGCAATAATAATAATAATAATAGATAGTTTTTAGATAAATTCAATTTATAGTTAATTTTTTTTTAATTTTTTAAATATATTGTTAATTTATTGTTAAGACTTCATTGTTACAATGTTTTATGAAATAAAAGTCATACATATGCAAGTATTCACTTTTCAAGAATTTATTGAAAATTAATAGTATTTAATACTTACCTTTGCAATAATTAAACCAAAAATAATTACACGAGTTATTCTACCAGTATCTTACTTACGTGTTTGTGATAAAACGGACAGAGAACTACGCATATCAACTAAAGTCAGAATGACATATTAACGTCGTGTAGTCGAATTACAAACACGCACGCATTCACGACCGCATTAACCCTTGCGAGGTATTCAGAGGTTCAGGTTTCCATCTCAGCAATTGCGAAGGTAGTAATTCTATGGACACCTCGAACCCACGTGTTAACCAGATAGTTAGTACTCAATGTGACAGGTGGTCAGCCATGTCGCCATTTACAAGCACTAACTATTACCTGTTCGACGAACAGGTAGGTTTCCTCACGGTGTTTTCCCTCACCGTATAATTCGATGCATTTCGTAAATGTGTTTTTATTACGAAAATGTACATAGAAAATCATTAAACTTCATTTCCATTGGTACATGCTTAAACGGGATTTGAACCCTATACCCACTGATACAGAGCCAAGCCCTAAACAACTGAGCTACGTCGAATTTGACTTCATCAATGCAATTTTATAACTTTCATTATACACATCGTGTAATCGTTTAGAAGTCGTAAATCTGAAGAAAAAACTCTTGAAAATCATTTAAGTAATATTGTGTTTAAATAAAAACAATTGAACATAAAATCTTAAAAATAATTATCTATAATAAAAATGCATTAAATACGCTTTCTAAGAAAATATTCTAATAAGACGTTAAATTATGCAACACGGAACAACAATTCTTCATCTGTTACAAAACAATTTACTGTAACAGCATTGCGAATGAAGCGAACCCTCAGTTGTTAGAGCCATAATCTCGACGCTTCTTTGCAACTTGTTTTCAAATCCAATAAAAGATGCTAATTCTTGTTATCTTGAAGTTGGAATCTTAGTTCCTTTCTTCAAAGAACACAGGTTGTAACAATACTGTTGTTCCTATTATTTCTAGTTCTTGTTGCGAACTCTGTATCATTTGGCCGCCAAAGAGCACTTTGTTTGTTGCCTGTTCCCTCAAAAGAAATGATTTCGCAAAGAACCGCTTACTCGAAGCACAAAGGCTCGAGTTTTCCCTTCTCTGTTTGTCTTTGCACTGGAACTGTAGTTTTCATCCAGCTCTCGTTACCTGTGACAAATGCACTAATTAAGTATGTGCTTTTAAAGGATATACATAAATAGTAACTGGGTTAGAGGTAATTAAAGGAGTTATCCTGTTTAGCCACATAGCTTAATGACGTAAATAGAATGCTAATTAGGAGTTGTTTTCCTGGTATATTTGAGGAGGGAAATAAATCAGTGGAATGTACTGGGGGCTAGTAACCTGTCATTAATGTTTCAATTTGCGTAGTAACTCTGATATAAAAGCTAGAAGTGACTAAAGAGTTTTTATGTGTTCGAGTTACTGTCTATCCAGCACTGGATTAATATAGGACGTGAATTTATATGTGATATACGTGGAATGCTCAAACATATTCATCCAGCTAAATCTGACACAGATATGGCCCTCGCGGTCATGTTTGTCAAGTAACCATGGTAACAGATGAAACTTATCAAGGCCTGCTAAAGGGTTACCTATATTGCATTCTAAACAAAGAGCTTCGTTATTTGAATTCTTTTACTACATAGAAATGTCTAGATTATGATATTATTATCAAAAATTATATCCGAGTGAACAAATGAACGGAATTAGTCTTTTGCTTTTTTTGTCTAACTACGGAGGTTGTCAAACGGACTCTTTTAGAAGTTGTCTTATAAATAACTCACTTGCATGAATTAAACGTCGAGATAATATACTTTATCCCTGATTTGGTATTTTTGGCAACCAATTTGATGACCTTCGAAACTCATTATAAATGATTATAACCTTAAAGAAAGTGACAAATTATTCTCGTGGATTTGTTCAGGAATTGACGCGAGCCTTCGTCATTTATCACAGTCTTTCAAATGAGATAATTCAATTATATCGGGGACAGGGTTTGAAGTGGTCTAGAGATTCCATTTTCGCTTCAGTCGTTAACTAAATCCATCATATCTAATCGAAACCGAATTAATCTGGGCTGTCTCCACCAAAAATGTCTGCTTTGGACGCTTTATCAAATCGGATCACTTGATCAATCAATCAATCAATCAGCCTATGACAGTCCACTGCTGGACGTAGGCCTCCCCAAGGCAACGCCACAAAACACGATCACTCGCGGCCCTCAGCCAACCACTACCAGCGACCTTTTTCAGGTCATCAGTCCACCTGGCAGGGGGGCGTCCTACACTACGTTTACCGAGACGCGGTCGCCATTCGAGAACCGCCTTGCTCCAACGGTCGTCGGTTCTGCGACAGACGTGACCGGCCCACTGCCACTTCAGCTTGCAACATCGATAGACAATGTCTACGACATTGGTTCTCTGCCGGATAATCTCGTTCCGGACTCTGTCCCTTAACGAGATACCCAGCATCGAACGTTCCATTGCTCGCTGAGCGACATGTAATCGGTGAGCCAGCCCGACCGTCATGTTCCACGTCTCGGCACCGTACGTCATTACAGGTAGGACGCACTGATTAAAAACCCTGGTCTTAAGACACTGCGGTAGTGGCGACGAGAAGATATGACGCAACTTCCCGAATGCTGCCCAGCCCAGCTGCACTCTTCTGGAAATCTCACGCTCGAAGCTGTCCCTACCCATTTGCAGAGCCTGGCCAAGGTAAACATATTCCTGGACCACTTCGAGCGCCTCTCCACTGATCGTGATCGGCCCCGGGACAACGAGTTCGTTGAACATGACTTTCGTCTTGTCCAAGTTCATCCGGAGACCGACCGACCGTGAGGCAGCGTTAAGACTGTGCAGCATTCCCTGCAAATCCTGCAGCGACTCCGCCATTACGACAATGTCGTCAGCGAAGCGGAGGTGTGTGAGGCATCTGCCATTGACATTGATACCCATCCCAGTCCAATCCAGAGTTTTGAAGACGTCCTCCAGTGTGTTCGTGAACAGTTTCGGGGATATGACATCCCCCTGTCTCACTCCTCTGAGCAACTGTATAGGACTTGTCTTTTGGTTTTGGACTTGAACAGATATCGATGCCACGCTGTATAGGCTCCTCAACACCTGCACATAACGCCAATCGACCTGGCATCGCTGCAAGGATCCCAGAACAGCCCAGATCTCGATGGAGTCGAAGGCCTTCTCGTAGTCCACAAAGGCAAGACACAGCGGCTGGTTATACTCATGAGACTTCTGTATAACCTGCCGCACTGTGTGTATGTGGTCTACGGTACTAAAACCTTTTCGAAACTTTTTCGATCACTTGATACTCACTTTAATTTGAAATTGATACCTTGAAGAAATAAATGCATCTCTAAGGTAAATTGAAAAAATCACAAGTTACCGAGCCTTATTTGATTAGCTATAGCAGAAGTAAAGCAGCTAAACTCTGTACATGATTGGGATATATATAAAGTTTCGTTCGTTTTAATATTATTTCCCCACAAATGTCAGGATTTTATTATTTATCGAAATTTCATACTATTGTTGCATGCTTGCATTATGCCATAGGGAAATACTATACTCGTTACGCCGTATAATTAAACTACCTATAACTCTCTGAATACGATAATGGAAATGAAATAATTAAATTAACCTAACCTATAATATATTACTTATATACAGTCCTATATGTGTGAATTCGCTTAGAGCGCAGCTGAATATATCGAGGTCCTCGGCAATCAGACATATTATATATCATACGCAATATTAAGCTATTCCAGCTCTAATGGTTATAATAAATTTGATCGAATAAATACTGCAGTTCCGAAGGTAGAATCATTTCGATAGGGGTTAAAGGACGCAAATATAGTATATATATATGTGTATTATGTTTTCTCCTATAATTATCTTTGTAATGTATTTCAGCACGTGCCTATAATTCTTCTTACAATAAAACTTGTCTTATATATATATATATTAAAACTATTCTTAGAAAAAATAACATTGTTCTTGAAATTTACAATATTTTAACATATGTATGTATTTCAGCTATTTGTCAAAATGTTAACAGCGTATCACTCAATAGAAAGCACTCAGGTTCTCTAAGGAAACTCGAGAACAAGCCAATATTCTATCCAACTCCCTATAGAACATCCTCCAAGTTCATAACCTCTCCAAGACTGCTAGACTTATTACATTAGATTATTGGATAAAACCCACCTTCATTGTCCCCAGGACTGGGACGAAAGTTTAGATTAAAAAAAGTTGCAAAACGTCTACTTTCAATTATATTCTGGAGCGGCGGTGCTCGGAGATAATTGAGAAATAGGCGCCTGTGGAGGGCCGGAGGGTCGACTGTCCCTCGGGCACTGTTTCTTTCCAATCAAAACCTTTATCCCTCTTTGAATCTTAATTTGGGCACTCACTAGGTACCTTGTGAAAATTATAATGAGAGGAGAGGCAGTAACTGAGTTATGAGATTACAGAGACCGCCATTTGTGGTTAAAGTCTATTCTTGTGCTAATACCGTGCTAGTTTATGTCGTAAAAAGAATAACAACTTGCTGCCGTTCAATCGGGCATGTCGTAATAGTCAACTTAGAGATTAGGGGTAATTGAAATGTATTGAGTAATAGGCTAACAACCAATTACCAATGTTCCACATAATACCCCCACCCAATATTTATATAATATTTATCTCCAAGGTTTTGTAAATTAAAGGATCTGAATGTATAAGTTGTTGTATTTCTTGTGCATGGGAATATATGTGTATCGTTGTTTAAGCATAGTATAATCTATGTTAGTATACTGTAGTACACTCAGTCAGGGTATGTAATATTTAAACAGGGACAGTGTTTACTTTTGGTCCAACATACGAGAGCGATTAAGCTTCAACAATCGAATTTAATTACTAGTGGACTTGTTTTATTTGTGAACATAACTCTCCAATTGATTCCTTTCTCATTGTTGGTTACAATTATTATTAATGATAGCGTAAAACTTAATTGATAAAGTTTTTCAGCCGAATCACACACAATTAATCTGTTTCGACGAATTATTGACTTTGACAGTACCTCGGCGATATATCTCCTTGATGTATTTTAGCATCTTTTTGGGCTTGACAGAACTAATATGCCACATTGTTTACTGATGCTTCAATTTGTTTCTTTAGATTCCTTAATCGTTGTCATTTTATTTTTATAAATTAAATTGATCGTTTCAGTCAGCCAATGAAATACGGGCTCCAGGCGCCAACTTAGTTGAAACGAAAGGCGATCCCAATTACTGGTGTCAAAGGATGTTTTAATTAACAAGGTATCGCCTCGCTGCAGCCGCCCAATTACGACACTCGATAATAAATAACAGAAAACATCGGTATAAAACCTTGAACGTAAATTGACAAATATTTGTTGTCTGAAGATTGCGTATTGTTTAAGTCTCTGCTGTCATATAAAGGAGTTTGAGTTGTTTTAGACTTTAACTAGTGACATATGTACATACCAATTAAAATTAAGCTTTATAACCTACCTTTACCTGACCTTCACGCTCTGTGATGTGATCTTCACGTATTAATATATCACTGTATTTTTCAAATGAGTAAAAATAAAGATGAAATAATAAGTGCTAAAGAACTGATATTAATAACAAAATCTTACAGGATTAACACTTAAGCAACGACGAGAGTACTCTTAGTGATAAGTTATAATAGAGAGACAAGGCTTCTTGTATTCCATCTCAACCATAATCGATTGGAACCGATCAAAGTCAACCGCAAAACCTCAAATTTCTGTGAAGGAGCATTTCAGTTATGCAAGTGATTGTGGCCAAGGATGACCTCGCATTTGTATGCAAGTACTCTTTGTGTTAGATACAACTTACACGAAAATTCTTGTTTTATACTTACATAAACTTTCACTTACCTAGTAGATTTAAAAAAAATGTGATCTTTTTGTCACACTTTTTTTATTTCTGACCTTTGAATTTTCAATTAGTTTTGAGGCACACCTCATTGGGTTGAGGAACTATTGCACTAGTGTTTAATCGGCTAGAAGAGTGATATTTACTTTTATCTAGCTTCGTCTTTTATTAACTTTTCTAAACGATATACCTGAAATATGCTAAAACGCAAAGCAGGCAGACTTAAAACTAAATGCACTCCAATGGCGTGATAACCCCGATAGTTTTGCTAAATCTGATTGAGAGTATATTATATGTCCGATATTCTGTACACCTCGAAAGGGTTTAACAGCTATGAATGCATATGCATAAGAAAGAACCTACCTGCCATATGTTTGGTCGGTATATAAGTAACATTCAAAGCGATTGCTATTATACTACCTTCGCAATTGCGGAGAGGGAAACCTGAACCTCAGACTACCCCGCAAGGGTTAATGGTCGTGAATGCGATTGCTATTCAGAATACCTAAGTAGGAAGCATCCCTGATGCACTCCTCAGAGAAGGCAAGTGTGTGTAGCCACCCCACCTGGAACTAATGAGGCGTGAAGGAGCAGCTACGATGTAAATAAAGCCTGTAGAAATACCTTTAGAATGCAGACGATAAGATCTATATTTTCAGTCTTTGTGAACATACCTTACATACATCTCACGACTTGTGTATACACACTCCCTTCTTATAATGGCGGGGTAGTCAGAGGCTTGAGTGCCCATCTTCGAAATTCACTCGAAGTTCGCCTTACACTAAATAGGCAGCACCCAACGTGATAGGCAGTGAACAGTATTGTCGTATATAGGCACTAACTATTACCTATCTCGAGGGATATACAGGTTTCCACACGATGTTTTCCTCACCGTATACAATATTCTCCAGTCGTTTACTGTATACTCAATCAATGTAGATAATATCTATTTAATATATTTTTTATTAATATATATATTTTTGTTACAGTTCAAACCTTTATTATTTTCTCTTTTCATAAGTTAACATTTTTAACCACTGTCGTAATTTTTTTATTAAAAATTAAAATACGTTTATCCATTTAATGTTTTGCGATAGTAAATACGACTCCGAAATAAACCGAATTTACGATCGGAAATCGATTTACCGCGTAAAATGATAGTGTTTTAATTAACTGGCGGGTGGTATTTCATACAACATGAATAGCTAAATAAAACATTCGTTGCGAAACACACTATATTACAATAATTCATTTCCTTCCATTTGTTGTAATGGCATATATAATATTACTAACACGTTGCTAGCCTATCGCTCAATATTACATTTAACCTTAGTTTCTAAGTTACCTCCTAAGACACGCCGGGAAGAACGGCAGCTAGTTAGTATTCTTTTTATACCTCAGCATCGTAATTTCCTCATTAACTTATATGTTCCGTACATATGAGTTAATTATGTAGCTAAATTAAATCCGTTGTAATAATATTTAGGAATGAACTCAAGTTCTAAAGAAGCTCTCGTGAATTCCGTGAACAGCTGAGCCGGTTGGGCCTAATATACTCAAATGGGATTAACCCACTTAATCCAATTACTTCTGAAGATGCGAATATAAGCACTTCCTTATTCGATGATGGAAAATATCTTTATACTTTTTCCCGATAGGTACAGTCAACGCTAAAAGTGCTATAGTCTATTCGCGTTAAGTAAATAGTGACGTCATGATAATCAGAGGTCAAACTGACCAATGAGACGTGAGTAAATGAGAAAAGAAGTTACATTGACCAATAACAGACAACCCCTATAAAATCTCATTGGTTAAATCATGGAAACCTTGATGACGTCACTATTTTCTTAAAGCGAATATACTATAGTAACTTTTTATAAGGTTTACATTTATAAGAACAAAAGACAATATTTTTCATTTCGAAGCACGCAAACGTGCAGTGGCCATGACAATGCATAGTGGCGCCAGTTTTAAATGTAAAATATTGTTTTTACTTCTTATAAACTTAAACCGTATAAAAAGTTACTAGGACTGCACTTTTAGCGCTCACTGTACATATAATACCCATACGTGCGGGTTGAAAATTACATATACACACATATTCAAGTATTACGTCCCTAAGGGAATAATAAGCAGATAATATCGATCTATATCTATTGCCACTTGGAAAGATTCTGAGAAATTTCCCATTCTTCACTCGCACACATTTACCTTCTCATACATACTCTTGCATTCTTCACGTTGCAATTTAAGTTATAGAGTGTTTTTAAAGAATAATAACTAGGAGTTAATATTGGCGTATTATAAGAGAAAATATAGGAACTTGGGGTCAACGGAATCCATAAGCCATGGGCTAACATCCTGTCAATGATGTTTCATAAAAATGTCATCATGACCCTAATATGACATTAAAAAGTGACTATGAAGATTTTGTGTGTTCCAGGTTATTTCCTCCCCGGAAGGGATGTATGTACGTATAAGTATGTGCTAAACACGTCAATAAAATTATTAAATTTCCAGTGACCAGTATGGTGGTATCTATATATTATGTATAAAAGAGTATGAAATATTTCAAAAATTTTGTTTTATTAATGTTACCCGTAGTTTCATAAACAATGCTCTTTAGTACGACCATTAAGGGGATAGCATTAAGAGAGTTAGTAAGCAGGGAAAGTCTTGTATGATAATATAAAATTTGTTCATATAACTTAATATATGAACAAGAGTACATACATATAAGATTTATCGAAAAGCTACCCATACTACCTACGTTCCAATAACACAAAACTTAAGAGCTGAACGAGTCTTTTTTTTGTTTTTTGTTTCTTTTCTATCGTTGATCCTATGTACTGTTATAGATTAAAATAATACATAAGTTTTGCTCGCGTAAGCCTCCTCATACCGCGTCGTTTTAAGTGCTGACTTTGCAGCCAACGTTTCTTTATTACTATCGTGCGTTCAAATCGGAGTTCTCTTCCAACCAGCAAATGGTTAAGACGGTTCGCTAACAATACCTTGTATTCGGCTTAGGGAAAATAAAAAGTGTTTTTTTTAAAAAGACATTTTATTTCGTCCGCACAACATTGGTGGCAGCGGTGGGATACCGTTCTTGAGGCATATCGTATATATGCCCACCGGTATTCCGAACAAAGCGCGAACGAAATTCGGTGTGCTTGTAAGCCGTGAGGAGCCGTACCTCACGCCAGTGCCGTACTTCCCGAGGAAGCTCGTCAGTCGTGACACAGGCCGTGTCACGCCAGCCCTCGACCAGCCGAGCGTAGCAGCCGTCGCAGACGTCGTTGCAGAGAGAGATCTGCAACCCCGAGAACCGACGTCGTCCTCTGCTGTCCAGCAGAAACCCGGTAACAACATCAGGACTAAAGTGATGCAGTTTCTACTGTAAGTGAATCTTTTCTTATTTTGTGGGAGAGCGAAGAACCTAAACATCTTTAAAGAGGATTTTCTACTGAGATTTTATATTTTATCGTTACTTTTTTAGTTTTTTTTTTAGTTTTTGTGACTAGCTTTGATTTATACCTTTTTTTAAAATGGCTCCTAAAAAGGACATAAAGAATGATGAGTTCACAGACGCAGAGGAAGTCGAGACAAAGAAGTTGTCTCTCAACCTCCTTACTAAATTTATAAAACCCTATAATGGGGATAGGGCGTCTCTTCCCGCGTTTCTCACAAATTGTGAGAACGCCATTGAACTGGCAGAAGATAGCCAGTTGGGCTTCTTATGCAAGTACATAATTTCACAATTAGAGGGAAAAGCTCAGTTAGCTTGCTCCCTACGGAGATTCGACAAATGGTCGGATTTAAAGAATTTTCTTAAAACAAATTTCGGGGAGAAAAAGCACTCCACCCACTTACTTCTAGAACTTCAGAACTGTAAACAGTTCTCGACCGAAGAGGTCATTCAATTCTCATTGCGGATAGAGGCTTGCCTAACAAGACTCCTATCCGACATTCAATTTTCGGGATGTTCGGAGGCCGAGAAGCCTGGCAGAATAGCTGCCATGGAGGATCTGGCACTCAACACCTTTCTCCTAGGGTTAAACCCTAATTTTTCTCATATAGTCCGATGTAGAAACCCCAATACGTTGAGTGAGGCTATCACTCACGCTATTGAAGAGGAAAAGCTCTTCAACCTCACGAAGGTATCGAGGCCTTCAAAGGTATGCGGCCGTTGCGAAAGGCAAGGGCATACTTCCAATGAATGCTTTAAGCATAAATCCAAATTTTATCCAATTAATTTTCAATCCAATTACAGGGCTAATAATTCTAGGCCTAACAACTATTCTTACAATAATACTAATTCTTATAACAATAATTCTAATGCTAATACCAAATTTTGTAAGTATTGTAAGAATCCAGGGCATACGATACAAGAATGCCGAAAGTTGGAGTTTAAGAATAAGTCTAATCCCCAACAAGCACAGCGAGCACCTTATCAGGTGAAACCTGAGCCTCGCGTGTCTGCACCCGTACAACACGTTGTATGCAAGTCCGCCACAGAGCAGACTTTAAATTAGATGACGCTCCTGTTGTGTGTCGCCCAGGGGCGTATACAGAACTTAAGGACACACTTAAAGATGATCCTAATTTTTCTAATTTCTCTGATTTTTCTAATTTCTCTGATTTTTCTAAGTTCTCTGATTTTTCTAATTTTTCATCTCAACCAAAGTTGTTGAGTTCGTCCCAGTCACAAGACTTGAGACAACCCTCTGAGTTCACTGAGTTTATTACATCTCAACCCCAGCAGTTGAGTTTCGATTCTAAATTGAATCAATTTTCTAAGTTTAACACTTATAATGACGTCAAGTCTAAACCTGTTAAGGAGCCTGTGGTTTGTACAGATGCTCCGAAGGTCATTCATTCTGTTCCTATTTTTGAAACGAAAAGTTTGTTACGTATTTCTTTACCACATTTATATATTAATGCACCGCAACATTGTTCCGCACCTTTGTGCTTTTTAATTGACACGGGCGCTTCCGTAAGCGTCATGAAAATTACATGTTTCGATACTTTACCGAAACTTTCTAAGGAGATAATTAAATTGAAAGGTATCAATGACTCTGAATCCTTTTGCGAAACTCTTGGCTCGTTTAATTTAAATTTTTGTATACAGAATAGTAATTATTCTTTTAAATTTCACGTCATAAACGATGATATTAACCTTAATTATGATGGCATGATAGGGTCAGATTTTATGAGATTTTTCAATTGCACTCTTGATTTTAATTCAAGTGAACTGTATTTACATGGTCATATTTTTAAAATAAAGTACACGCAACCTACATACATTATTCCCGCACGTTCAGAAGCCGTGATAGAATGTAACTTAACTAATGCTGACAAAGATTTACAACGGCTATTTCCACGAAACGAAGGGCTGATACTCGATCACAGGATTTGTGATGGCGTTTACGTGTCAAATTGCATTGCCACTATTAAACAAAACAAGCGTGTGAACGTCTCAATTTTGAATACCACTGAAACACCAGTAAAGGTAGATAATTATTCCGTGTATTTAAGTCCTATTGATTACGATAATTTTTCATTTCCGATAAATAATACTTACATTTATTCCAACCTTTCTCGTAGAGAGAAAGTTTTAAAACTCGTTCGTCATGAGCATCTTAATCCAGAAGAGAAGAAGGCTCTTTTGGATTGCTGCGCAGATTACGCTGACATATTTCATCTCGAAGGCGAACCATTAACACACACTCATGCATTGAAACATAACATTAACACGGGAGACGCGGCTCCCATCCACGTCAAATCATATAGATTTCCGGAATGCCACAAGGAGGAAGTTGATAAACAAATCAACTCCATGTTAGAACAAGGCATTATTCAAAATTCAATCTCCCCATGGTCCGCCCCTGTGTGGATCGTTCCTAAGAAGGCAGATGCCTCTGGGAAAAAGAAATGGCGTATAGTCATTGACTATCGCAAACTCAATGACGTAACAGTGGCCGAAATCTTCCCAATTCCATTGATTAGTGATATTTTGGATCAATTAGGCAAAGCTAAATATTTTTCCACACTTGACCTTGCTTCCGGTTTTCACCAAGTATTAGTCGATCCTTCAGATATTCAGAAAACCGCTTTTACAATTGTTAATACTAATGCTTCAACAGGGCACTACGAATTTACACGAATGCCTTTCGGACTTAGGAATAGTCCGCACACATTCCAACGTCTTATGACAATGGTTCTTACGGGATTACAAGGATTACATTGCTATGTTTATTTAGATGACTGTATAGTCTATTCATATGACCTCCCTAGTCATATGGAAAAATTACGTTTAATTTTTGATCGTTTTCGTAAATTTAACCTCAAGTTACAACCCGACAAGTGCGAGTTTTTACGTCGTGAAGTTTCTTATTTAGGACATGTCATAACCGACCAAGGGGTCCAACCAAACCCAGATAAGGTGAAGACTATTACCAATTTTCCGATTCCACGTAATGTTAAAGATATAAAGTCATTTTTAGGACTAGTTGGTTATTATCGTAGATTTATTCCAAATTTCTCCCAAATTACGAAACCTCTTACTAGTTTACTAAAGAAAAACATTACTTTTGTTTGGAATCCTGAACAGGACCAAGCATTTAATTTATTAAAGGAAAAACTAACTACTGCACCTTTATTGCAGTATCCTAATTTTGAACAATCATTTATTTTAACTACGGATGCTTCTAATTACGCCATAGGCGCTATCTTATCTCAAGGCGATATCGGCAAAGATAAGCCCATCGCTTACGCATCCCGAACCTTAAACAAGGCGGAATGCAATTATTCCACTACGGAACGCGAAATGTTAGCTATTATTTTTGGCGTTAAATCCTTTAGACCATATCTTTATGGTCGAAAGTTCACCATAGTTACTGATCATCAACCCTTAAGGTATATTTTTAATGTTAAAGATCCAAGTTCACGCCTTATTCGATGGCGTTTGCAGCTCGAAGAATACGAGTACGACATTGTTTATAAACAAGGCAGACTGAATTCAAATGCTGACGCATTATCTAGATATCCTATTCACGTTACGACACGTTCGAATCGTAATCAGGACACGAGTCCTTACTCTGAATCTTATGAAACATATTTCAAACATCAATTTACTAACACTTTAACTACACTTAATACACAAATTGAGGAACACTCACAGAGTATTCATACTACTAAATTCGATTTCATTGCTATACCTACTTCTCTAGATTTTGACGAGAGTATGCCAAATGTTAACCAAGTTTTATCCAATTTATCTAACTCTGAATCTTTACTTAATAATGAACGTGAACCTTTTACTATTCTACCTTATGTAGATGGTAATAAAACTTATTTCTTTTTATTTACAAAGACTCATCATTTCGAGGATAGTAATTATAAAACTATTTTTAATTTACTAATGAATTTACGAGATCTTATTTTAACAAATAACCCCTCTCTTACTGATCTCGCTATCACTGACTTTATTGAACCTTTTTCTAAGTTCGTTTATACTAAAGTACATAATATGATACGTTACATATTTCATAACACTAAAGTTAAGATACATATATACAAAAACAGTTTAAGATATCCTACTCCTGCGGAAGTACCGCAGATATTAAAGGACAATCATGATTCTCCAATTGCCGGACACCCAGGTGTCAAACGTATGTTAAATAGAATTAAAGAATCTTTTTATTGGAAATCTATGTCAACCGACATAGAAAATTATGTTAAAAACTGTAAGCTCTGTCAGGTCAATAAACCTTACAGGCATAAGAATAAATCACCTATGATTATTACTACTACGAGCACAAAACCCTTTGAACGACTAGCACTTGATGTAGTCGGACCTTTACCGAATTCCGGTAATCAACAGTTTAAGTATATGCTTACAATGCAAGATGACTTAACTAAATTTACATGCGCTTATCCCATGGTATGTGCAACAAGCGAAGAAATTGCTTCTAATTTAATACATTTCATGTCTCTTTTCGGTTTCCCAAAGACAATTTTGACAGACTTAGGTACATGTTTTACATCGGAATTATTTCAACATGTGACCAAAATTTGTAAGATTAAGAATCTTTTTACTACTCCGTATCATCCACAAACAAATGGCGCGTTAGAACGTAGTCATTCCACTCTAAAAGAGTATCTAAAATCTTATGTTAATGAGAATCAAAATGATTGGCATAAATTCTTATTTACAGCTATTTTAGCTTATAACACTACTCCACACAGCACTACTCAGTTCACACCTTATGAACTCTTATACGGTTATAAACCATCTATACCATCTTCATTATACGATTCTGGTTCGGATAACACTTATCCAGAATATATTAAGTATTTACAGTATCGCATGAAGTATTGTCGCGATAAGGCAATACAAAATATTAATAATAGTAAGGAAAATTCTAAAGCCATTTATGATAGATCCACACGTCGGATCGAATATAAATCGGGAGAATTAGTTTACTTGAAATGTCATCATAAACAAGGTAAATCCCTTGCGCCTGTTTGGAAAGGCCCTTATAAGATTATCAAAGTGTTTAACAATAACCATAACGTTATTTTAGCTATTGGACGTAAACACGTGAAATATCATTTTGACCAAATTAAACCTGCCAATTGTTCTCCGCATTAATTCTAAAATATTTTAATTAAGTTGATATATACTATAAGTAAGTACAAACTATCTTCTATTCTCTATTTTTCCAGATTCTTATTTCTTCTGGGCAACACGTTTGCCGAAAATGTTATAATAACTCCGGTTATTCATAGTCCCGGAATCCATTTTGAACCATATACACGAATTAGATTTCACAACGATTTTTGGAAAATTATAACATTTATTGACACGGTCTCTTTTGAACCCCATTTAGACAATATTGAGCAAATTTTGTATAAAACTTACGATTTATGCGTTAAAGCGAATGTTAGTAATTTTATTGAATGTAAGGATATATTAAGTCCCATTAAGATTTTGCTAAAATCTAACTATCAAAAATGTAACTCTTTGTCGCACATAATGTCGACTAATTCCCCAATTAGGGTAAGACGTTCCCTCGAATTCGGAGGAGAAGTGCTTAAATTCTTTTTTGGAACATTAGATGCAGACGATGCGCGCAAATATGATGCCGCATTGGAAAACACTCAGAAAACTGAGACTGAAATCTTTCATTTAATGAAAGACAATATTCAAGTAGTTAAATCTACAATTAATAATTTTAATTCTACTATTTACAAGTTGAATAAAAACGAAATTAAATTAAATGCTCAATTAAATCAAATAAACGAAATTTTGTCCCAAACAACTAAAAATAATGATCAATTATTATATATGTCTCGTATAAACAGTCTCCTGAATATTGTAGAGGCTTCTCTATTTACTATTTCTAACCTCTTGGACACTACTCTGAATTCTATTCTCTTTTCTAAGTCAAATATTCTACACCCTTCTATCATAAGTCCTTCTAGTTTATATTTAGAACTATCTAAGCATAGTAATTTACTGAATAGTCGTCTCGATTTCCCTGTCGTTTTGAATGTCGATAATATACATAACTTAATGGATATCTCAAAGCTGGTCTCCTATTTTTATAATAAGAAAATTGTATTTGTTTTACAAATTCCATTAGTTTATCCAGAATTATATACTGTGTATAAGAATATACCTTTACCAATTCCTCATGATCAAAATAAACCAAATACCTTTTCTTTGGTTCAACCTTCTAAATCTTATATAGCATTAACAGAGGATAGACTGCAATACGCATTATTAGATAATTTACAAGATTGTCAAAAGATTTATAGTAATTATTCTATTTGTCCTCAATTAAATTCTTATTCGACTATTAACAACCCTTGTTGTGAAAGTAAACTTATTTGTGATGTAATATTGTCTATGCCAAAAGAATGTAACACTAAATTACTATTTGGAAATATTGATATTTGGCAGAAACTGCTTAATAACAGATGGATTTTTGTTCAATCTTCTCCTACTAAATTAACAGTGAAATGTGATAACAACATTATTACAGATTACTCTATACATGCCACAGGCATTTTAACCCTAAATGAAAATTGTATTGGTTATGCAAAAACCACACAGATAATTCCAAGCTCTACTAAAAATTTATTAATGTCTAGTAACTTTGAAACTGATTTTGATATAATTGAAGATGATTGTTGTCGAAAAGAAAAATTTAATCATACTATTCCATATTTAGCTCCTATAACGTTATCGAACATCGATTTAGAATCTTTACAATTCGCAAAATATGATTTACACAATTTAGAAAAAGAAATAAATAATGCTGAAAGTAATTCGCATTTTATAAGATACGGAACTTATTATTCTTATACAACATATACTATTGTAATACTTATTTTGACATATATTGCTTTCAAACTATATAAGTACTTTAAAAGATGTGATTCTTCTAATTGTTGTATTGCAATATACAACCAGTGTTATAATAAAAAGCTTTCCAGGGAAAAGCATAAGGTCTCTATTGAATTACATGAGATAACAGATGATTCTGATTCGACTTCCAGTAAAGTAGATTTTAGAAATTTAAGTAATCATTAACGTTGATGTTTGTTTACGTATTTTTATGATGCTAAAGTTTTTGTTAAATTTCAATGTTTTATTTTAGACTAATTACTAATGTTTGTAAAACCGTTTTAACTATTTGAGATTTTCTAATTTCGAATTTTAACTTCTATTTTTGTTTTGATTTCGCTTCACCCTCTTAAAGGGATAAAGCTCAATTTTATAGGGGGGGCTGTTATAGATTAAAATAATACATAAGTTTTGCTCGCGTAAGCCTCCTCATACCGCGTCGTTTTAAGTGCTGACTTTGCAGCCAACGTTTCTTTATTACTATCGTGCGTTCAAATCGGAGTTCTCTTCCAACCAGCAAATGGTTAAGACGGTTCGCTAACAATACCTTGTATTCGGCTTAGGGAAAATAAAAAGTGTTTTTTTTTAAAAAGACATTTTATTTCGTCCGCACAACAGTACCCTATACATTCCTAGAAATATAAACTACTCATTGTGTATATATTGCACTGTATGTAAAGTAGAACCGTAGTTCCCAGCGTTGATAGTCGAGTGAAGATCGTCTGAATACATCGGAACTCGCGTATTGTGGAGAAAATCGCATTTGCGTTTCCTATTTCGGAGAAAAGAATCGTTTGTGTCCTCCCTGCTCGGATGGTGCTAATCCATAGACTAGATATGACTATATACATAAGCCTTTAATCCCTTTTGGGGTATATAGAACCTTGGAGGCACGATAATTTCCTATTATCCTGAATATTGAATATTATTTATTTTATATATTTCTCTTGCTAGTCTGGGTCGTAAAAAGAATGCTAATTAGCTGCTGTTTATTTCGGCATGCTGGCCGGCAATGAAGGAACTAGGAGTAAATTGTGGAGGTAGGAGTATTTACTGGGGATTGGGCTAGCAACCTGTCACCAATATTCCACATGACACCATAACCCTAATATTCATGTTAAAAAGGGACTACGAATAATTTATTCATCTCGAGCCCAATGCGTGTGCTCAATCGCATCGCGAAGGAATTGAACGCGTTATTTTGAACTCAGAGTGAGTTCGGTACGGCTGTATTGTATGTAACTTCAAATAATGTTAATGATATATGAATATTCAAATATTAGTTTATAAATTAATTGTAAACAAAAAAAAAGACAAACACCTCCACGACCATTAACCCCTGCGGGGCAGTCAGAGAATCAGGTGTCCATCTTCGCGATGTGAAGGTAGTGATTATATGGCCACCTCGAACCCACGTGTTAGCCAGATAGTACACAATGTGACAGGTGGTAGACTTGTAACCATTTACGAGCACTAACTTCCCTTTTCGACGAACAGGTAGGTTTCCTCACGATGTTTTTCCCTCACTGTATTATTAGACCCATTTCGTTAATGTGTTTTAATTACGAAAATGTACAAAGAAAATCATTAAACTTCATTTCCATTGGTATATGGTCTAGCGGGATTTGAACCCACTGATACAGAGTCACGCCCCAAACAACTGAGCTACGTCAAATAAATTGTAATTAACATATTATATGTTTTGTAGACAAGAACATTATGTTTTGTAGCGCATTAGGATTTAGGAGCCTGTTAAGTTGCATAATGAAAAATGTCTAAATAAATGAAATAAATATTGCTTTTTAGTGTGAAACCGTTCTGTCAACTAAGTCCAGTAAGTAAACTACTAAAATTGTCGCTCCGAAATATGTAGTTTGTCTAAACTTACTGCTCCAATCGAAAACCACCCTCCTGTCTATGGACCAATCTAGTCACGAGCGCCTCAAAACTGGCTGAACCGCGCACACCTCATGCCTCAATATGGCGCCTTTGTCTTGTTCCTCCCAAGTCTATTTGTCAAGTGACGACTTGTAAGCAACGCACATCGATCAAGCTAAAAGCTTATTCAGACTAGAAATTCGAGAATGTTGTAGTAAAACAAAGGAATTGAAATAGTAGTTGTATACATATACATACGCATTTACGCCTTCAATCCCTTTCGGGATGGACAGAACCTCGGAGATATAATATCTCCTAGGTCACTTTTTAGCTTAATTATTTTGTCACATGGAACATTAAAGACAGATTGTTAGCCCATCGCCCAACAGATTCCATACACCTTACACAACTTAGTCAGCTAGTAAGCATTCTTTTTACGTTCCAGTCTAGCATGGGAAACTAGTAGACTAGTAGTTGTACATAGGAAGAATATGTCAAAAGTACATGTGTAAAAATGCTGTTATCACCGAAATTGTACATACTACGAGCGTCCGTCATGGAGTTGGATTCCATTATATTTATACCTGAAGCCCGTATATAAGGTATATACTTCTATGTTGGTAATGTGGCCATTATGAGGTCCGGCAAATTGTGCCCTTTGTACGGCTCCTGCGAACAAAGCGGTTGTCCCGCGAATCCCTTTGTTACAGAATGCGCCACGTGATATTGTTGTCTCTGAAATGAGCTGCTTTGAAGAAAGGGTGACTGCCGTTCGTAATAATTTACTATTGATACGATATGTGTATGAGATTCGTTATCTCTGATTTTGTCGATTTTAATAGTAAGTTATGAAAAAAAATAGTGTTGGGATTATTTTTAATATTTTTTTGCGATTTTTTTGGGGAGAGCAATAATTCTTCAATAACAAGGTTAGGTGCCTTGTCTGCTTTTACTTGTCCTCGCAATGCAATAGTGAGTTCCGTATGAGTCAACATCGCTCACCAATCACTATTATGACTGTAAAATAAAAATAAACATACCTTATCGATCACCCTGCAAGAAAAAGTAATTGTAATTTTCATAAAGATGCTTATGATTTATATTTTGAGCTTTGTGTATGAGCATATACTACGAGAAAGTCGCTTTCATAAGAAATGAAACGTATAAAACATTCTTGACAGAGGATGACATTACATATTAATGCGTGTAACAGTCGAAAATGTTTGCTGTGATGAATGAAAATGGGTGAACCGGAAGTGGTATAAGATCGAAAATATCAAATTGAGAGCGATGTTGGTATGAAATAAAATAAAAAAATATCATAGAAAATTCTAGCTAATATGTGAGTACGATTATTAATTGGGTTATGATTCACAAGCCATGAGTGAGTGAGTTATGCAAACAAAAACTCATGACCTATTTTATTATATATTTTATCGTGATCACGGAGATCTTTTCATTGTCTCCAAAGTTCTGACCATTTCAAAAACGATTAAAGAACGAGTATGTATATTTATGTACGTATTTAATTATCACGTAGTATCTATTCACTTTAAAATTAATATATTCAATATTTTTCATAGTTCTTTATAAAAGACCTTTCGGTGAAACAAATAGGCAAGACGATTAATAAATCACAAACACTGATTTATGGAGCAACTAAAGCGACCCCTGTCATCTCATCATTTAACCTCCAAACTACAGGTAGCGTGTGAAAGATATTTGTTTTCACGTGAATTAGGATAAGGCGTTTTATTACGTCAACGTGAAACGGTAAGAGGATAGTTACTTTATTATTTATACCTTTTCGATGATGTCTCGTGCTAAATGTATGATGATTGTTGTTTTCGTCTCGTGCTAGTCTGGGACGTGAAAAGAATGCCAACTAGCTGTCGTTCATCCGGTCATCTCGTAGGAAGCGACTGAAGGACTAGGGTAAGATGGATTGGGTGATGGACTAGCAACTTGTCATCAATGTTTCATTATAAAATCGCAACTCCAATATTTACGCTGATGGTGCAAAGGAGATGTTTCCATGTCTTTAAGGTTCTGTCTTCGGTGAAAGGGAAAACGCAAATTGATACGTATATTTTTATGTATAACACATTCCAACATAAAGACAAATATATATGATTAATAACTAACAGGACTTATCGCGTAAATTTTTATATAATAAAGTAACCAAGGCTGCTGCAACAACGTCGGGTTAATATAAAGGTAACTTTATGATATAAAAACTAACGCGATAATTACTCCTAAAACTATAATAAATATATATATTTAAGAACATTATATTAGCACACTAACCACATCGCAAATTTCGACCGTAATAAATCTTATACTATGAACGAACATAAATTAACAATTATGCAAAACATGTTTGCACGGGAAGTTGGAATCATAATAAATGATTCGATAAAGCTTATTTTGTGGGCGGATTGTTGACCCTCTGCCGCCCTCATTATGCGGCCTTTGCCCCACTACAAACACTGGTCAAATCATACTCATGCCATACATACATACATTGGTGGCTGCCAACCATACACATGTATAGAGCAACAGATATTTCCAAAAGTCAAACAAAGACAAACGCATTTACGACCATTAACCCTTGCGGTAGAATCAAATGTTCAGGTGTCTATGATTCTATGGCCACCTTGAACCCACTTGTTGACCAGATAGTCAGTACTCAATGTGATAGGTGGTAAGCCATGTCGCCATTTATAAGCACTGACTGTTACCTGTTCGGGACATTTCCATACGCAAAATTAAACTACCATGGATTGTGAGTTAGCCAAGGGAGCGTGTGTTCATCTCCACGGGAGCTGAATTAGTCATTCCATTAAGACCTCGAATCCACGTATTAACTAGATCGTATTTAACTGTCATTTTTCGTATTAACCATATTTGGACATACATACTATTGTAGATAACCGAGAATTATGTACCTTATCCGGGGAATAGGCAGGTCTCTTCTTTACTGCAATTTATGCATCGTGATAATATATTTTTGTTGTGAACATGTGATTCCCTCAGGACTTTAATGCTATAGTGATGAACGATGATTGGACAGTGAATGGAATATAAAACGGAGCTGCTTGAATATTAATGTTACACTAAAATACCTATATGCCTATGGGACTGAGCTCACAGCATTTCATAGCTTATAGGTATAGAGAGTTGAGAAAAGATTATAAAATAGTATAGTATACGAGTTATATAGTCTGTTAAAAATAAATCGTTTGTTGTCAGTTTTCATTTTTGGGAAATGGTGAGTTGGCGATTTAAAAAGTCTTAAATATTTAACGTGTTGAGATTCCCAAATTCCGCAGATTTATAGGCATGTAACGAAAATGTTACATTGTAGTCTCACCCTAATAAACTCAAAAAAAAGAATCTAAGAATAACCTAGCTTCACTTAATCAGTTTAGCTATACATCGTTTACTTGATGTTTACTAAGCGTTTCTTTCTATCTAGTTATTTTGAGCTCCTGTTTGAATTCAAATGGTTCCCTAAATATCCCTTCGGGTACCAAGGGCAGACCCAGCTCAATGTTTCTTTACCCATATCAGGCGTCTCTGAGGGATTTAAAAAATGTCAAGTCTTTCTTTCGTTTTTGACTTTTTAACGTTGAGCTTGTTGTTGAACGTGAGCTCCCTGGAATACTTAATTGAGTCGAAGAAAATTCGATGTTTCTTTTTGGTTGTTTTAGTCTTAAAATTTTGAAAAGACTAAAATAAAGATTTCAATATAATGTTTCTTTAGTATAGATATGGGTCACTCGAAAGCGTTTTACGAGATAGGCAGCACCCCAAGTGATAGGTAGTGAACCGTATCGCCTTAAATAAGCACTGCTTATTACTGATGTATAAATTCATTCATTGGTACATGCCAGAGTCGGAATTTAAACTTAGAACCTTTCTAAAAGTCAGGGGTTTTACCTATAGCCGCTTTTAATTAATGCCTTCGAAATTGCGGAGATGGACAATCAAGCTTTACTGGACATAACCTCGGAAATTAAATTATTCCTATTAAAACTAACAGAATCGTGTGTTGTGAAAATACTCTCGCAGTTAATTATTGCATGGAGGAAATAAAGCGCTATTTGACAGATCACTTTTGAACGGAGAGTAAATAAAACTCCGTTCCACTACCATTCGTTATGTCGATCTCGGATGCTGATTCATCTCATTCGTTTGCCAACGAGTTATTCATTTTGCTTGTGTACTGTCCAGGTCAAGCTCAGCTGTGCACAATCGAACAACATTAAGTTACTGTGTACATACTTTCATGACTCTTAGTCCCTTTCGGGGTGGACAGAACTTTCGAGTGGTAAAACATCTCCTTTGTCAAATATTAGCCTGAATATTGGCGTATTGACGTCATATGGAACATTGGTGACAGGTTGCTAGCCCATCAACTAATCGATTCCATTACGCCTAGTCCTTGTTACTGTGTCATACTATAATGATACTGATAATTAATTATTATAAATTTTATAATGCTTACTAATACTATTTTTATGTGTATTACTATTAATATTGTATGTTACATGTTTCTAAGATATTCATAATGTGGGACGTAATTAAAACGCTAACTACATAATATCTTCTCGTCATCTCAGCATGTCATGGCCGATAAGCTAATAACTTGTCACTATTATTTTAAATCAGTGTTAACAGGTTATAACAGTTTTCTGATAGTAACAGAGAAAAACAGTCGTCTATGGTTCATCAACAAAGTCAGCAGCTCAGTGAAAGTTAAAAATACAAATTATTATTTTCGACTAAAAATTTAGTCAGTTCTAATGCCAAATTAGCTACATATGTTTGCTTTATATTTGGATCCTCAACTGGAACGAACCGAAGAACAAGGAAGAGAAGAATTGGAGCTTCGATGTCGTTTTTTTTCGGTTGTAGCGGCTGGCGGCGTTGGTGTAACCATGGCATGGAATAACAAGAAGTTCAAACGTCGCGGCATTAGTGTTTGTACTTCAGCCGACATAACCTTAGTGGTAAATGGCTTAATAATAATAATAATAATAAAAGCATTTATTTACAGCAACAAAAACATACACAATACAAACATTTTACAAATCAAACCTACGAACTAGGAGGTATAGCTTGTGCATGTTATTGTCGCAGCAAAAGGGTTCTAACTCAGCTTGGTATGTTACGTTTGGTGGCAAACGCAACGCTGATATTACGTTAGAACCAACAAGAGGGCAAAATTAACAATAAGAGCTTAATAAACATACATATTAATAAGTGTAAACTATAAATAAATTATTGTGTTACATATTGTAATAACATATTGAAATTATACATACAGTATATAAATGTTTTTTAATGCTTATATTATGTGTACGATACATGTATTTACAAATACATACAATAAAAAGATATTCAACGTAAAATATGAGAAAAAATAACGTGTCACAATTACATGTTATTGTCCAGTCAACACAATGTAGCGGCCGGATCGGGGGGCAACGTTGGGAGCACACGCCTCTTTTTGCTGGCTGAGGAAATGTTCCTTGAGTAACCGTTTAAGTTTTGGCTTAGACGTTACCTGTCTCATCGGTGGGGGGATGTTATTCCAGCACTTAGAGGCGGCGTACTTGAAAGCACCCCTGAAGGCAGTGGTGCGGTGTCGGGGCAGTACAAACGGCGGCACACAAGCGCGGGATGACCTAAAATGCTGGGATCGCCACGTTAATTTGTCGAATAAGTATTTCGGTTGTTTAGTGTGAATGATGTCAAAAAGTAGGCAACTAAGGAGTAGTTTTTGTCGGTTTTCAATGTTAAGTAGTCTGTAACTATTCAAGAATGGTGAAACATGGGTTCGGGGTGGAATGGGGAAGCAGTAACGGGCACAAGCATTCTGCACACGCTGCAAAAGCCCACGAGTCTTCTTGTACAGGCACGGGCCGTACGCTGTCAAGGCATAATTGAGCTTGGACAATACCAAAGTCTCGCAAAGCCTGACACGCAAGTCTACACTCAGAAACCCCCGACACTGATATAAAACCCGCAAACGATGGAAGCACGCAGAAACCAGCTGAGCGACGTGCTTCTCAAACCGCATCCCACTATCCATCACGACACCCAGGCTTCGAGCCTCCTCAACCCTGTCTATGGCGACACTGTTGACAAAAATACGTGGGCCCCTCAACAAGACACCAGACACCATTCGCTGGCTGCCCAGCACCATGTACTTGGTCTTGACAGGGTTGAGGACCAGACAGTTGCTTACAGACCAGTCATACACCTTTCTCAAGTCCTCATTTAGTGCTTCTATAGCAGAGTCAAAATTATTAATGTCAATATGTGTGTAGAGTTGAATGTCATCGGCATAGATATGATATTTACAGGTAGTTATGTGTAGTGCAATGTCTGAGGTATATAAAATAAATAATAATGGACCTAGGATAGAGCCCTGTGGGACTCCCCTACTAGTCGTGTGAACTGTCGAGTGTATTGTGGTACCATCTGGCCTTGTCAATGAAACTACTTGTTTGCGTCCGTTTAAATATGTTTTGAACCATTCAATAGTCAAGTCGTTAAAACCGTAATATTTTAATTTTGCCAATAGGAGGTCAATGTTCAAACAGTCAAAAGCACGGGAATAGTCCAATAGCACGAGTATTGTTGCGTTATGATTGTCCTCGTTTGTCAAAATGTTGTCAAATACGTCCATCAATGCAGTGGTGGTGCTATGCTGTCTCCGAAAACCAGATTGATAAAGTGGTAGAATGTTGTGTGTATGTATGTACTCTGTTACCTGCCCATGCACCACCTTCTCAAGTATTTTAGACAAATAAGGCAAAATACTGATAGGCCTCAAATCCGAAACAACAGCAGGGTCGTCAACCTTAGGGATTGGCCTAATCGTTGCTGTCTTCCATGCCTCTGGGAAGATACCCGACGCGATGGAAGCGTTCACAAGCCCCGTTATAGTTTCCAGCATTTCTGGCATCATCAGGTGAACCATGTCCCTTGATATACCATCGTAACCGATTGCATCACTCTTAATGGACCGGATCACCCTAGCCACGAACGCCTCACTCACCGTATGCAACCCAAAAGTCGAAGAGCCGAAACGACCCTCATGAAAAGAGCGGAGCAGAGCAAGTGGGGGTGATGTGGGGCCTGGGGTGTCAAGGAAGTGTTGTGCAATGGTGTTTGGGTCGTCAAAGTGTGGTGGTAGTTCTTGTTTGGGCTTAAAGTCCACAACAGAATTGCGTAGTGTTTTCCAGAGAACTTTCGGGGTCTTTAGGTATTTGTTTACGTGAAATTCAAAGTAAGCTCTCTTTTCTGCTTGCATACATGTGAATAAAGAAAAACAATGATAAGGGACCTTGTTGTATATGTGTTTATGCTGATTCCGTGTGTTTTAATAATCATTTGCCGGACTAATTACCCTTACCTAAATTTAAAACTATACTTCAAGGCGCTAACTACGGTTATAATTGGCAATGAGTTCATCTAAGCTACGAGTATATGTGCAAAAATATTCACATATTAATATGGTTTTATAGCTCAAAAATCCCGAAAGCCAGAATATCTTGTTGGTTTTTCTCCGAGCCATGGCTTCCGAACCAACAGTAGAATGTTAATATTAAGAGACAACCAGTGTCAGACAAATGTTTTAACTTTGAATAAGTGTTATCTACTTGTGTTGAATAAAAACTTTAAAGTATGAGTTTAATATGTGATGTAGCGTTTAACATTATATTTTATCCATGTGGAGCTTGAACTAGTTGCATTCGACTAAGTTAAGGTAGAAATGGACAGACGCCGAGTGTCAGCTTAGGTAGCAAATAGCCCCTAAGGTATATCGTTCGATTTTCAAGTGGAACATGTGTACATATAAAATATCTCTCGTAAGTTTCTGGAACGTATACATACACAGTACGCTGCTTTACATACATATAAATTCAACGCTTTTCTAAATAGGTTCTTTACATATTGTACTTACATACATATTTTCACGCCTCTACATCCGATAGGTACAGACTATCGATTTCGACTGCGAATGATCTTAACAATAATTTTCTTCACTAAACGGTGAGGGAAAACATCGTGAGGAAACCTGCCTATCCCTCAGGATAGGTAATAGTCAGTGCCTATATACGGCGATACGGATCACTACGTATCACGTTGGGTGCTGTCTTTCTAGTGATACGCGGGCTTCGAATGACCCATAGCTAACATGCTTTCGAAATTTCAGAGATGGGCATTCAAGGCTCTGACTACCCCGCCATAATAAAAAAGGGACTGTGTATACACAAGTCGTGAAGCGTATGTATGTACGATTTTTCACTAACAAAAATTTACCTTCTTATGCATGATTATATGTTTTTCTCGATACGTATTCCACAAGAAGAAGGTATTTTTCTTTAACCCTTTCATCTGTATCATTTCAATAAATACTGGTAAATAATGTAGACGACCTCTGTGGCACTTTTGGTTAGCCACGTGAATGCTAATCGTGAGGGTTTGATTCCCGGTGCAGGCATAAGAGCTACGCTTTTCATGGGCTTTCCAGCCTGCTTGTTGATTATATATACTATATGTTTATCTATTTATTTATGTATAATAAATATATATTTTAAATATACGTTGACAAGTATCCTAACACAAGTTTTAAATTAACTTACCAAGGGGCTAGTTCAATCTGTGTAATAGTGCTCTACAATATTATTATTATTAAAAAAAATAGTGAAGATGGGCACAAGCTCCTCGGAGAAACCTGCAAAACGATTACCTCTGGGATGATGGAGAATCGAACCTCTAACTACCCCGCTATGGATAATGGTCGTGAACGTATTTGTTTGTTTTGTCTAATAAATATACACTATATATTGGTAGAATAATTGCAGCTGGTGTACAATGGCTGCGGTCACAGCCAATTAACGACCTAATTGCCAACGGGGGCAGCCTGTACATGCACCGCGATAACTACTATAAATAATGGTTGATTTGTTATATTAGTAAAACTGTAGTAAATTGCAGGGTTTACAAAATACATTTATATACATACACATCACGTCCAATTCACTGTAGAGGGGTAGGCAGAGATCACAAATCCCCATGTGTCCTGATCCTGAGAAATCAATTCGCTTTATTGACACTAATATTTATACATTTATATATAATCACACATAACGCATTATATGTAGGTATATATTACGTTGTATGATTTGATTATTAGAATTTTCGCAAAGATCCTGGGAATCTTACCAAGATACGGCAAATTAGTAATGGGTCAAGAATAACTCGATCCCCATATGAATGATTAAAGTGACTAAGGATGTTCCTCAGAAGTTTCCGAGGTTTTGTCTACCTTGAACGAGAAAGAGCATAAGTGTGTAAACATTTCTTACAAGACACAGTTTTAAATTAGACTCAGACATCAAGTAACGAAATAACACAATTATTACTATTCAAAACTTTTGTTACTATGGCCTTACACCAAATTTTGATATTTTTGAGTTTCGCGGTTTTATCCTTTTATAAAAAAAACGGACTTACCGCGTATATTTTATATATAAACAAAGCCATGTCATAACCGGTTGACCCGTGACCATAGCCATTGCGACATGGCCGAAACGTCGGGTAACAAAGATAATTCTTCATTTATAAAATATACGCAATAAGTCACGTTTTATTGTTATAATAATAATATTTGGACATTATTACACCAATTGAACTAGCCCCTGTTTATAGCATATATAATCAACGGTGAGACTGGGAAGAAGTAGAAAAGCGTAGTTCTCTCTGCCTCCACCGGGAATCGAACCCGGGACCTTACGATTAGCGCTCCGGCGGCTAACCGATCGCGCCACGGAGGTCGTCAAAATTGTAAAAATACATGTGTATCACTTTAATATACACAACACATACTTTTTCCTACACTACCTTATAACATGTTCCTGACATTCCTACTCTCTAGAGTAAATAGTTTATTGAACGATGATAGAATGCTTTCAATGCGATGGGATGACGCCTGGCGACACAATGCTGGGGAAATGGAATTCTATCTACTGCAGGAGGGTGGAGGCAACAAAGGGCAGAGGTTCCGAGGCTCCTACATGCATATTCACGGCTTTTGATCCCTTGCGGGGTCGACAGAAACTTAGAAACATCATTTCTAGTTATTTTGTTAAGGTTAGAATTACCTATAACCGCCTAAGCGCGAGGAGGTGAATGAGTGTCAATGAAATGAGGATTCGTGTTTTCTGTCCATCCCTCTATAGGGCTTGATGAGTATGTACGTCAGATTCATTTAGAAAATTTACCTTTGGTTAAATGTTCCTAAATGTGGACGATACAACCAAAATAAAAAAAAGACATTAAAATTCTAGAGTACCCGCCACATAAGGTGGCAGTTGGAGGCGTCGCCACAGTCGCGTAATCCAGTGTTGCCAGTAAACACGCCAAAACTAGCACTCACTGTGCCATGCGGCTCGATACATTATATTGAGGTTTCATTTGTAACGATCTTTGGTTGCAGAGCTATAAACTCAAATAAAACAAATTAATATACCAAAGTCAAAAGTCAAAATATTTTTATTCAAAATAGGCCCTATCATAAGCTCTCTTTGAAAGTTATTTTATGATCTAAGTACAAATTAAAAAAACTATATATTGACAAAAGGAATATATATGAGTGAAGTGGAAGGGCGGTTACGTAGGGGCCGGCCTAATAAGACATAATATGTAACAGTCAGATAGACGCTATATTGAAAAAAGGTGACGTTAGGAGTACCTATAACCGCCGAGAGTGTATTAGAGAATGTATGAATGTCAATGAAGTGAAAGTGGTCTGTCAGGATCGGGACAAATGGGGATCCGTGATCTCTGCCTACCCCTCTACAGGCGTGATGTGTATGTATGTATGTAAAAAAACTATTTCAAACATGGCACTGAGCATTGTCTTTACATATTTTTACCGAGGTTAGTTCACCAACCATTTCGGCTGCTCAAGATGCCACGTCATGAAGACCACGACCGCTCTGATAAGAGCGTAACGATTGAGAAGAAGAAGTTCAGCGGAGACCCTTGGAGAAGAACTAACAAGAAACTCCAGAAATCAATTTATTATAATCACCCTTAACAAACATAAAAATTACAAAGAGTGGGCAAAAAACACAACGCTGGTAATACTAAATTTACCTTTCATACAAAATAACACGCAATGGCGGAAACGTCAAATTTAGTTCCAAGTTTGGCTACTGCCACCTTATGTGGCGGGTACTCTACTTTATTTGTCTATCATAATAATACAACAAAACGTATTTTTTTACATATGTTACTGTAAGTAACTTGTTACTTTAAAACTAGCTAAAAGCAAATTCAAAACAAAATAAGAAAATGGAACCAAACAGTTCCGTTAGAAAAGTATCAATTAGCCGAAAAGCACACATCGATTTAGAACATGCTAGCACCAAAAACTCCACCGAGACTGTGAAGAAAATTAGCTCTTTTACCGAAATAAGCCCAAAGGTCAACTTCCCTCGTCACATGTCCAGCTTCGTCCCACCAGATCCTAATTTCCATGCGCCGCAAAAGAAGAGAAGTGGCTGGAAAAACTTCATCTACAATAAGGACACCAAGGAAATCTTCACCAGGACCTTGAAGAGTTGGGCTCTCATCCTCATCTACTGCGTTTGCTACTTCATGTTCATGTTCTCGTTCACTTGTTTTTTGTTATTCTTGAGCCTCAAGTATGTGGTGCAAATTAAGTTGTCTGAGACGTATTATATAAATGAATTGAACCCAGAAATCAACGATTATTTAACCCACTACTAACATTTATGATAATATATATTGCTATGTCGTGAGTAATTTTTTTTACTTTTTTTTATGAGAATTATAATGAGAACAAAGTTTTGCTTATCGATATATTCAGATATTGATCTGATCACCGTTTATATACATAGTTTATATACATAGTTTATATACATACATAGTCTTCTGTTAAGTATTATCCAATTTCGTCAGATATCCGGTACCTTACTAGACAGGTCGTAGTGCTCATTAAAACCAACAGCAATAGTGTTGAAAAAAATCATTACCTTCCTCAGTGAAATTGAAAATAGATTACATACATACATTCACGTCTCTACATTCCTAAGGGGATAGGCAGAGACTATCGATCGCCACCTGGAACGATCCTGACAAATTTCCCTTGCTTCACTAACATTCTTTAACCTTCTCAGTCATGCTCTTCTATTCTTTACGCTGCGTACACCCGCTTTGTGAGAAATGTTTCCAATTTGATCTCTATAATATACAGATAACATATTACGAGTATGTTCTACGAGGCCTTTCCATACACCTCTACCTTTTACTTTAGGTCTATAAATTCGTTTCGAAGCCTCCCTTTCATGTACCAAAACCACCTCAACATACATTGTTCTATCTTTTTCATAGCGTTCACACTATTCCATACCCTTTCACACATAAACATACGTTTCACGACTTGTATATACACACTCCCTTTTTTATTATGGCAGGGTAGTCAGAGGCTTGAATGCCCATCTCCGAAATTTCGAAGGCATGTTAGGTAGGGGTCATTCGAAGCCCGTGGATCACTAGATAGACAGCACTCAACGTGATAAGTAGGGAACCGTATCGCTTTCACACAACCTTTCACACAATCTTACATTAAATAGTTTCCTGAGGGAGTTCGTCTTTACTGTATGTTTGCTTTCATGATACTGCCAAGCCTATTTCAAACAAACTAAATATAAAACATACTTCCTGTTTTTAATAATAAAGACAAACGCGTTCACAACCATTAACCATTGCGGGATAGTCAGAAGTCCAGGTGTCCATCTCCGTAATTACGAAGGTAGTGATTCTATGGACACCCAAGTACTGAATGTGACAGGTGGTAAGCCATGTTGCCATTTACAAGCACTATTACCTATTTGAGGAACAGATAGGTTTCCTCACTATGTTTTCCCTCACCGTAGTATTCGACGCATATCGTAAATGTATTTTTATTACGAAAATGTACATAGAACTTCATTTCCATTGGTACATGCTCAAGTGGGATTTGAACCCTATATACAGAGTCAACCCCTAAACAACTGAGCTACTAATAATTACTACTTAATTTTTAATCTTTTTTTAAATGTTCAGTACCTTTGTAAACTATTAACATCGAACTTTTGTAAAGATATTTGAGTATTCTACGTTTATGAATACTTCAAAAAGTTTTATTACATGATACAAAGAAGGATATTTGCCTCTGTCAATGATTAACTCTCAAAAATATATTTACAAAATGACAATTATCTAATTTTGTCGCATTCAAGTACTCTTCAAACACTTCTATTATTCTCTAAAAGGTATTATTAGGTATTTATTATTTATATTATTCAATACAAGATTTAATACGATTAAAACCAAAGGATATAATGGAGAATACAAAAGCGAATGTTCGCACTGTGCGATTACAAAGTCTTTACAAGAACAGTTTAATTGTGCCACCCGGTCCTCGATATGAGAAAAGAAATCTATCAATTGATAGACGGCAACCAAAAATTTCGTTCTGGAAATTTCTTTACAATAAAGAAAAGAGAACATTCATGGACAGAAACTGCAAGAGTTGGTGCTATTTGCTGCTTTATATGATATTGTATTTAATGCTTTGGAGCGCCATTACAATGATCTTTGTGTACTTCAGTCTGACGTATTTTATTTATTGGTTTCCAAGTTCTGATCCATCAGAAAAGACTGTTTAAGTATTGTTATTTCTTGACCTTTGGATTTTCTGGGTCCAAATTAAAGCTCCCGTTACTATAATAATGTACGTTGTGTGTTCAGAAGACTTAATAAGAGAATAACAGTATTGTTTCAATCAAAGATTTGAATTACCCGTTATTTACTTGTACCATTTCCTCAGGCATGAGTTTGAGAACCCGAATGGCACGGGACAGTGGCGCATCGCATTATTATACATAGTATCGAAGTGTTGTGAATAATTAAATAAATCGTAAAATTGAAACATTAATTTAAACAATGTAATCACTGGAAATGACGTTTATAATATTAGTTATATGTATTTAACCCTAATATAATATGTAAATAAAATTGTACTATATTTATTGAGAAACTAGTTATATTTATTATCATTCATTTCATATTACACTATCATATTTATTTTAATTCTAGTTAATTTGTTTTTAATCATACCAAATATTAAATGTTACATTAAGATCTGTTACGTTTAGTTACAAAAAAACTCAGAATTTACTAGATTTGTTTATAAAATAATTTTGTTGCACAATCCGTTTTAATTTATCTCGTGCTTATTTATTTCATAATATTATGATAGAATAGGAATTATTTTTATTTTATTTGGTCGCTCCACATTAACTTAATCAGTAATAATAAATTCATGTAATGATGAATTTATCTTGTAGATTTTTTTGGACATATTAATTAATTCCGTAACTTAATTTTACGTTTCGTGCTAGCTGGGACGATAAAGAAAGCTAACTAGCTGTTGTTTGTTACTAAAATGTTGCCTGTTACGTCATAACGCCATACGTAGGGTTTAAGGACGTCAATGTATAAGTTTCTATACAATCTCTTTGGACACTTTCAATCAACTCTCAAATCTCAAAAATCAATCATTATGATTTTTGAGATTTTAGCTACTTTTATCATTAACACTAGGTATAAGTTGTGGTAGCATTTATATGTAACATTTGCTACATATTCTTACCCATCGTTCAGCACATTCCACTGACCCCTAGTCCCTTAGTCTCTTCCTACGTGCTGGAAAGACCGTTAGTTAGTTAGCATTTTTTTACATACCAGACTAGCTCGAAACAAGACTCCTATAGTTATTATATAAACAAATATATAGAATTCACTGTTATCGCAAGAGTCACCATAAAAGACTTAAAATTCTTCCGATATCAACAATAAGGGTCGTATTGGACCTCAAGGGAGCATTGATCTGAATACCTTTGGAGAATCCTTTTTGTATCTAAAAGAATTTTACTTTTTTCCTTACGCGATACGCACTTTTTCTCATTTACTACGACTTCCTGATTCGTTGAATGTGATAACATAATATTTTTTATTTAAATTTTGAATAAAGGTTGCACATTCCTGATAATTATTGTTCGTAAGGCTATTGCTTTTTGTCTTTTATCAATAAATTATTGAAAGTTACTAAAATTCCGTATTAATCCAAATAGTAATTTTGCCCTTTCTTTGTGCATTAAGAGAATTAATAGACAATAATTGTCGCATGGCAAGTAAATGTGGGAAATCAAAGACTCATTAAGTTGCATTTACAGTGAGAATAAACTACCATTATAAGTACTAACTACTACTTCATTTGTCAAGATCGAGAGATTTGTCAGTATCGTTCAAGGTGGCGATCGATAGTCTCTGCCTATTCCAGAAGGGACGTGGAGGCGGAAATATATGTATGTATTTGTCAACTTTCAGTCAGGCACCTGTTTCAGCAACATGTACAGTTAACACAGATCTTTCAGTTTCTAAACATCATCATTAGCATGGATTGTTAACCCTTATTATTTCCTAGATCCTTCGATAGCCATTATTATTCTTTCATCAACTTAGCCACTATAATGAAGTAAGACTGGGGCAAATACCATTTCTCTAGATTGCCGTGTTTCTTTGTTTGGCCTCTCGCAGATCATTAATCTAACAGACAATGGATGGGTCGCACAAAGAAGCGCCCTGATTCACCTTGCTGAATACCCACCTTTGTTGGAGAATCCGCCACCTGTTATTGCGAAGCTTGAGAGACGAGCTTCTGTCGATACTCTCTGGGTTTTATTTTCGATACTCATTCACAAATTTCTGAATAAACAGTTGTGAAATATATCCTGTATGAATTGTCGAAATAAGTCATGTTGTGCCACTATTTGTACATATGTATTTCGAATTGATTATTTTGAAGTCTTAGGAATGTATTTAATTATTTTTTATATTACTATTATTACCTATTTACTTCATTACAATATTAAAAGTGCACTTTACATTGGATCAGAACTGATGAACTAAGTTCACCTATAAATAGAAGACAAAAGAGCATTAAGGTGGATGGTCATGAATACTTAAAACTCTGAACCATCATAGAGTGAGTGATGAATAAGGCCGATTGACGCTGATGGTGCATGAATTGGACTGGGGAGCCTAATGGTGTCACCATGAGACTCCAATTCTGCCTTGAATGTACATCGAATGAAGATAAATTTAAATGATTACACTGCGCCGGTTTCGGAACTTACTTTAAGTAATGAGGAACATTTTTAACCTAAATAATAATTGTACATGGTTTATTTACATTAGTCATCATAATATAATGTACGTACACAATGCCTTCGATCCATTATATTAAAAGATGCAACTAAGTGACTTGAAAGCTTTAAGTGCAATAAGCTCGCCAGTATAACTTTTATACATTGAACTCTTCCATAACAAACTACTGCATAATAGAGAACAGAATGCATTCAATTCAAACAACAGTGACTTAGACAGCAAAAGCGTTAAGTAAATGAAAGTTAAAAAAACAAAGGTGTGAAACATACTTATGAACTTTCTCGTAGTCAAGAGATGCGAACGACCGTTGACTAAGTAAACGGAATAAAGTTACGACTGCATATTCATGGGACGCATCTCCTCACTACATGACTGATATATTTGCATACGACAGTCTATATTACAGCCCATCCTATAGATGAATGAGTGATGTTAATCTTCTACAGTCTTTTACAAAATGCTACTTAGGTTTAGTTTAACTAGTGTCAATTTTATACGAAACAGATACCTACATAATGAAGTACATATACGAGTGTATAAGGGTTACGTGATACTGCCTACACTACAAAGATTGGGAAAACTATGTTATTTTTACAATTGGGTACTTAACAGCGAGATGTAGAAAGGAGGAGTTATTACATTTGATTGAAATGCACTTAGCACCAAAAGAAAGTTAAAGATAGTTACTTCTAAACACCTGCGGTTCATTCTATTTATTTGACCTGGTCTCATACAGTAAAAAAAGTTAAAGATTTTGAAACTTTAAAGTTAGTTGCAATCAACATTTTTGTATTGAATAAATGGTGTAGAAATGTTATAGGAAATAGGAACAGTTCAATAGGGAAAAACATTGAGAGGAAAATTATTCCTTAAAGTAAACACTAGTAAGCGTAAATAAATTACCACACAGTACGCAATCCTACTAATTATGAGAAAACACAATTTGTAGTGCCGTAGAAATTCACAAACCTCTGATTAACCTACAAAGTTTGACGGCGTGCGTATTAAAAATTTATTCTATCATAACTTGAGTTGGAGTTAAATTTAAACCTGAGTGAGTGATGTTCTGACTGAAGCAACGAGCCTGTTTTATACCTAGGGCCTAAGGCCTAAGCTGAGCTGGCCTGTTGACGACTCGCTCAAAAAAGGCGCCGATTCTTTCGACTGTTTAGTCCAAAATATTTGACCAATACATTCAAAAGTTTAGTGCGATAACTTCATATTAATAAAATGCTAGAAATAAATAATCAAGTAACAAATTACTAAGTAAGCCCATAGACTATGAAAGTATATAAAGAGCCAAAAATACATATACATTTACGTCCTCTAATCCCTTTCAGGGTGGAAAAAACCTCAGAGACACGCTAAAATCTCCAGGCTCACTTTTTATCATAAATATTCGGCATGTGATGTCACGCCTAATAGAATCCATTACCTCTGGCCCTTTAGCCACCTCCTATGAAGCGCCTGGAAGAACGGCAGATAGCATTCTTATTAGGTTTCAGATCATAGACTAATGATTATGATAATTAATTAATGATTATGTGAGTTACTTTAATACCATGTGACCGCAGTACTTCCAATTCAATCAATTAGGATGTCACATTCAATCACGTAGAAGTAAATACTTCTTACAAAATCATAATTATAGAAGATCGAGCGTATAAAATGCATCAAGTGAGCCTTTGAGTTCTATTATATGATAGCAGGAGCCCAACTCCACTTATGCTTTTTGCAAAATAAGAATTCAACATCAGTTGAGTGTCGGTAATTATAGGCCTCAATATGACAAATTTGCTATCATTAATGGTGAATTTTGACACTCTTCCTATCCACTACCAACTTCACACTATTATTGAAACGTTATTGAATTGCGATTGAGCTAAAACGCATTAGTAGAATCGGACCCCAGTTCGTTTCTAGTAACAGTAGTAATTTAGCACCGTTCCGTTCGACGTCACAGGGAAAAATAATGGTCCTACGAGTTCCGTCCAGAGTGCCAAAAAACAAAAAGGGTTTTCCACAAAACACTTCTGGTACACGTGTAGTGCACTTACCTGTTACATTTTTCATTTCACTTTACGTTTGTACACTCTGTTTCGTATTGCCAAGTATCGTTTACTGTAACGTAAAATGTGTTTGCTTAAATAGACAATTTGGTATCTATTTAATACATTCTATCTTTATTTTGTAACTTAAATCGGTTTTATTTTAAGCTATGAAAACATAGACAAATCCATTCATCAAAGAAAAACCTTCGACGTAAAAGATACTTTGCACATTTAGCATCCGTTATGCAATATTTCAATTGATAGTCTTCGATTCGTACTATTTCTTTTCTCTATGGTTAATTGTTGGCTAACCCAGCTGTAGAAGAGGCGGTGATGTTCTACTACCTCTTTTCGATAAATTGATCAATCAGGACCAAAAGACATGAACCGAAATTGTAATTCAATGTATTAGTTGTCAACTTTTAGTAACATTTATCTTTAATACCTGAAAAGTACGATAAACTCTTGAATTTAGTATCCCCCTTTAAGACCAAACTAAAAGTCAAGTAAACATTTTATCATTATTCATTATTGTCTACCATTTTTATTCATGACCTTTCTGGGGATAAAGAAGTTATATTAAGTAGTTAACTTATGAAATACTAAGTACTTCAATTTAAATAAGGTCCTAAGCTGTGTACTTAAATAACCGCCTGTTTAAAGTTCAACACCACCCACGCAGTTTGCTCATCATTCATCGATCAAGTCTCACCCGTGGCTCCAATTACGGGTTAATATAATGGATTGATTCATTACCTCAGTTACACACAAAATCGGCTATCTCCGATATGATTGATTTGTATGACGGTATACTACATGTATGCATGAAAACATTAGTTGAAAGTACAGTTCGCACATTATAACGCCATTGTCCTTAAATAAATAAATATCTAAAATAAATATCATAAATAAATGTCTGTAATAGTCTGTTTTTGTAAATGGTAACATCAAAATAATGTTTTACAATAGAGTTTACTAATGGGGTAACATGTGGGTAGGATAGTCACTAATTCTACCTTCATTTTCAGAGATAAATGCTTAAAGCTCTGACTCCTTATAAGGACTATTGCTCGTGGAATTGACGTCTTACGTCTTTATAAGTAAATGGGAGAATAGTATATAGTTTATTAAATATTACAACATAGTAGATGTCCCATTGTAAAGTATTGTTACAACCTATGGTCACTCTTTCAAGTGAACAAAATTTTGATTGGGAAATGCAAAGCCTTAAAGTATGGAATGCTTTTTATATTTGACCGGTTGTATGTAATTGTTAATAAGTAATTTGTTTAATCATACAAGCATTGTATATTCACCTATTTTTATCCATATAGGGGCAGAAAAATCCTCAAACATATTATGTAAATACGATTTATTATTGCCAATTTAGAAAATCACCTTAGTTTTCTTACGTATCAAGCACCAGATCATTCTAAATCACAATATTAAGTATATTTTTAGATTTGGCAATAAGACGGGATCCGTTTTCATGAGAAGCTTTTTATTACGTCGTGAGACAAAGACCCCATTATTGCTGAAACCGGAATAAGCTCAGCGATGCTTGGCATCGTCTATCATTCGCAGGAAATGAGCTCGTTGATATTTATTTGGCCTTCCATCCGATCCCCATACGTACCATGTTGTAGGTACGCTAAAGTCCTTATAGTTCAGAGGTCCAGTTCATTGAAAGTACGGAGGTAGTAATTCGATGGCTATATATAAGTTACATGATATCCAGATATATATTACGGTGATAGATGGTAAGCTGGTGCCATTCTAATTATTTTAAGATACTGATTATTTAAGATACAATCTGTTCCGATGAATTATATTTTTCCAATCTTGTTCTATTCAAATCATCATTACCATAGAACTTATACTGTATTCAATGTTCAAATATACAAAAACTCACATATTTAATACTCATTTTTTAATACATGATTTATATAGCAGATTTTCCTTTTGTTATAAATGACGCTAACCTGTTTTTTATGACGTGCTCTGAAATAATGAAGTCGAGTGTGAGAAATGTTGGGCCCACGCCTGCGAAAGCCCGAAGCCGCGCATAGCGGGATCGGATTAGGCGAGAGCGCCCTCTCACGGCACTTCACGTACATTTTACTGAAAAAAATGGTGCAGCATGTTCTTGAAACAAGTAGCCTGAGCGTATCAATTCATTAATGACAGTACAATACAAAATGTGGATTATATTGATCAGCTAATAGAAGTAAATAATAGACCGATAATTTGTATATTATTACTTGGCTCCGTGTTAGTTCTGACGTAAAAGGAATGCTAACTAGCTGCCGTGTTCAATGGAATATATTGGGCGATGAACTAGCAACCTCTCACCAATATTTTATTATTAAACGAAACCTCAATATTTATGCTATAAAGTGATCTATGAGATATATATAAGATTCTTCCTATAAATGTGTTTCAGCTGTTCAAAACAGTATCCATTTCGTATTAAACTGACATTTCGAATCGACGCACTTGTCTATGGCCCAAGATTAGTCCCCGCTTATTAGAAACCTCCCAAACTGGCAACCTCTCTTCAACATGACGAACTGTAGCACGATTTTCCACTAAGCAGCCAGAACAGCTGCTTAATGCACAAGCTCCGACAAAACTAAATCAGTAGCAAAGACGCCCTGAGCATGCTATATTAGGAAAGTGCATGTAACTTCATATACTACATTCGGTGTTATACACTTCGAATTTCATGAAGAGCATAACTTTCAAAACTAGGTTAATAGACTTACATACGTTTCAAGACTTCCCTTGCGATGTAACGGTCGACTTTAACGGCCCTTGCATTAGAAGAGGTTTATGTGTCCGTTCTAGAATGGAGTAAGTGGATAACTAAATGTTCGATGTATGTAATGTAAGAGGACATGAAAACATTATTTTCCAATGCGACTCAAATTCACGTTTCAGTCTAGAAAACGAATCAACAAGCACATGTTGCAAGCATTTGATCTGTTTCTACAGTTTAATTATATCTAAGTATATTTATTGTCAATGACAAAAAAAAAATATGAAAATAGCTGCACTTAAATTCTTCCTGATTAATAACTAACGGGACTTATTGCGTGAGTTTTTGTATAATAAAGTTACTTTTATCAACCAGACGTTTCGGCTACGTTGCAGCAGTCATAGTCACGGACAGACTCAAATTGTTGCACCAATGCACCCCTTAAGGCCTTATTTCTCTAAGTAAAATATTATTTAGACTCAATTGTTCCTCCTTTTTACTTTAAGTTCATATAATAAATAGTTGAAAGTAATATCAACTAAGTAGTAATTAGAGCCTCTTATTGAAGATGATACCTTGTTGCTACGAGCGACGGTCGATGCGAGAGGCGCCTTGGGCCACGCGATCCTAATTGGTAGCCCCTTGAGTGAGAACCTTGCATTTATTTCAAGAGCGTCTTATGTAAGGAAAATAGTATATTATTTAACAATTCTAAAGGGGAATAAATGTGAATACTCTTGATAATGCCTTATAAAGGGTTAATATGGAAAATACACTCACTTTAATAGTAAATAACTAGCCTGTTTAATTTCTATATATTCTATTACTGTCAATGGTCATTTTTTTAGTTTAATAGAGTCTACTAGACGTTTTGGGAGCGAACTATCGCCATTATTTGTTACCAGCGACCCGCTCCGGCTTCGCACTTCTGGCTATTTAATGGATGTTATTATACATAAAAACCTTTTCTCTTGAATCACTCTATCTATTAAAAAACCGCATCGAAATCCGTTGCGTAGTTTCAAAGATTTAAGCATACAAAGGGGCATAGAGACAAAGAGAGCGACTTTGTTTTATACTATGTAGTGATAAATGCCATCATGCCTTCCACAATTTCGCTAGTGACCGCAGATATATAAGTCCAACATTCTGTCCACAACAAAGGTGATTTAGATATGTAAATTAAAAATATTATGTACCTTTCTCTATATTCGTTCCTTTCTATTGATTTTACCATCAGATCCGCTCTCTGCGTTAAGTTGCCGGCAATAAATCATCCACTGCGTAAAGCGATGCTCACATCTTTTGCCAAATCCGACAAACAACCGTCAAATGCTACGTTTCAGATCCTGAATGAATCTTTAAGCATATTTTTAGGCTTCTTTTATACGTTATTAATGCTCTGTAAACAATTTCATAAGCTTGCGTAGCTATTAATAAACATTTGTTTATAAACAAGCTTCCGCAGCAATTTTACTATACAGGCAGGACCTTTAGGTTGGAATATCAGTACTTTTTGTATCAGTAAGTTAACTAGAATTCAAATGATTCTTTTGTGTGAACAGTGCGGAGTACGGAACATTAAAATTACAGCTGTAACATAGATAAACAGGGGCCCGATTCCACTAATGGTTCTTGCAAAATTTAAAGTGAATTTAAATTCGCAATAATTGTATGTATGTACCACTCCAACATGGCGCCATTGAATTGGAAAAAACGCGAGCTATTACGCCATCGAGTGCAGATCTATTGGATGGATGCATCGCACCTCGACTCATCCCTATTCAGCCACGCGAACCTATTTCTCGAACGCTCTAACGCGAATGCAAGCAAATTTTTCTTTAAATTCTGCGCCTTGGGTATTACTGAAAATATGTTATCGTATAATACGATGTAAAGTGTATTCTTATAATGTAAATTTAAAATATAACTTTATATCGTCTTGTTGTTTACCAGCCGATTTAGTTTTAGCGGAGTCAAAAGTGTTCAGTGGCCAGTCCCAGCCACGAGTATAGGATGATTGCTTGACGTACTAACTTTAATTTTGTTATGACATAGGAAAATCAATTTAAGGCGGTTAGTTTCTTATATAAAGTATAACTATTGTTCGAATAAGGAATCTATTGAATCTGTCGCTACTATTCCACATATTGGAAACATACCCAATCTGATAAGTAACGAAGGAAATATTCGAGGTTCTGTCTCACCTGAAAGAGATTAAAAAAGTGGCTCTGTATGTTTTATCAGTTCAAATGGAGCATGTTTCGTTTGATTTCATGAGCGACTTATGTAAGACTTACGATGGATGGGCCCATTAATCCTCTGAGCACGGGCTTAAGCCTTTTGCGATAGCTTCGTCTGCCACCTGATTTATTTGGTTTTCTTTTTATTCTAGTAAGTAAAAGAGGTTCTCATAAACTGTTTTCACATCCCACTGTATCGACACAGTATTCTTTGCCTTTCCTACAAGATTAGTTAATTAAATTAAAGATTAATATTAGGTTCTACCACTACATACGTATAAATCACGATCGTGGTTTGCGGTTGTCAGAAGGTTATTTGTGAGGTTCTAGACAAATGAGCATCTGATATCTTTAGCTATTCCGCTGTAGGAAAGTTACATTTTGTTCTATTAAGTATCCGCAAGTAGTATCTTCATTCGTTTGTTTCTTTACGCAAATGAAGGATTTATGTTTTTGATTTAAGCGTATTAATTAATAATTCGGTACTAAGAATACATACATAATACCTTTTACTATTTACATTTGGTAATCTAAATGTGAGCTGAAGTGGTTTGCTAGGTTCAGTAAATAAAGAATCTTTAATCTCTACGTTATTCAGGATGTAGCACCTTTCATGTTTTATATTATTACTTCACAACTTGTTTAAGCACATTATTTATAAGAAAATTAACATACATTTTATCAACTTGTCCAAGAATGACAGACGTGATTTCATTTATATTTCGTATTAATTAATACAACGGAAGCGACGGCGACGGTTCAGAGAACGTACAGTAAATTGAAAGCTACAGAAGTTCCAATAATGTCTGAACGGCACCCAAGGCGATATCCTACCGACCGATCGGTCGTCTTTGCTAATTAGCTTTTTCGATTGAACAAAAAGCAAACGTTCATTAGAAATGTTCGATGATCCCTAGTTGATTGAAGAGTTGCCCCAAAGTTAAAACGAAAATTTCCAAATTGGATGTTTTATTTCAGTTTGTTTTAAATTGGACGATCGTTCTCGAAACTCTTTTATTGTAATTAAAGGTTGTATGAAAATAAATTACCAATTCACTTTTTTTAGTAATCACAAAACTGTCTCCATATTTATTTCACTTATTACCCTTATTTAAAATGACTGTACTAATATAACTATAATAATAGTTTGAAATATAATTTACGGTTTGTTTTTAGAGATGGAGACACGAGTCTCTGGATTTTTATTTAATATATATCTACTATATAATAATATAAATAAAGTTTCAGTAGCGAAAACCCTTCATGAAGACAGTTGTAATGAGTAAACCTCAGATTGGTATGTTGGTGGTATGTTTATTATGAATTATGTTTATTATTAATAAAAGAGACATATTGTGAAGAAGTGTCTTTATTAGAATTATTTACTTATATCTACATTGTATTGAGTAGTACAGGACAAACCATACAAACACAGGTCGAGTTTAGTACTATTAGTTCATGATATTTACAAATGAAGTGTAATGAAGTTATGGCGTTTCGGCCGATAGATGTCGGGCGCGGCGCTATCTTGCCTTGGCGAGGGGCGAGCGCTCGGTCTCGGGGCTGCAACCTAGGGCGCCACCTGTCGACATACATTCGTATTAAAATTTTAAGAAAATTATTTAATAAGATGGAAACCTGAAGCTCTGACTACCCTGTGAGGGTTAATAGTTGTGAACGTGTTTGATTTGCTTGTCTTTTATTTTAGTTTCAATACATGCTGAAAATTACCTAGGAGATTTTATGTGTCCCAGTTTCAATCTCATTTATTAAAGAAACTTAGAAATGGACTAGTCACTATGTTTTCTCTTCATATGTATTTTAAAAATATAATGTACGCTGAGTGGACACAAATACATTATTTACATATTGCTTTACATATATATGTATATATATCCTCTAGGTTCAAAAACAATCCAAACCTATTGATGCATCATTTACGTCGAAGAGAAAACTAGAACTCACCTACAGGCGAGTGGCATCCACGGCGGCGAGACCTTGCGGTGCGGCCGGGCTGCCTCCTCCGCACGAGAAGCACCAACAACGTCACCAGATTGAGCAGCAGAGCACCGCCCACCGCCGCCGCACACGCCCACGCCCACGACGGGTACCCACGTGGTAACACCGGGGCAGATGAATCCACTACCGCTTCACTTGGAGCGACGCTACTGGTTGCCTCCACCGACTCGCAACCATTACTCTCGAGCTGCGCGCCTGTAAGCGGCTCCTCTTCTGTGAAGATAGCTTCTTCGGTGTCAAGAGGCCCCATCCCCTCCGGTGCTAGTTCTCCTGCGAACTCCTCCCCTGGAGCGAACTGGTGGTGCGGGAGAGGGGCGCCTCCGCGGTGCAGCTGCGGGATCAGGTGCAGCCACAGCGCCATCTTGTGCCCGCGGAAGTGGCTGCGCACTCGTAGGCGGCTGCCTGTGCATACGTCATGCAATATTAAGTAAACACCAAGGTAAGGGGGTTTGTTATGAACTTAAAGTACTGGTTATTGAAATTACAAGAAGTTGAGCTCTTTACTTTTTGTTGTTTGTGTTACGGTTATTGTTTTGAACAGTAATGGGTGTGATTACTTGGTACACATAACGTTAATTCCATGAGCGAGTGCTGGTTAAGATGAAAAAATTTAGTAGTAGTAAGAAATTAAATCACTTGTAGTCATCTAGCACGGGACAGCTAGTCCCCTACTACATAATCCCCGTGTCCCGTGTTAGTTTAGGACGAAAATGAAAACCAACGTAGTACCGTTCTTCCCGGCATGTCGTAGGAGGCGACTCAGGGACTAGGCAATAGGATAGCAACCTATCACCAATTATCCATATGGCATCAACAATATAAGTGCTATACTGACACACGAAGATTTTTTCATGTCTCCAAGGTTTAGTTCACCCCGAAAGGGATTAAAGAACGTGAATGTACGTGTTTATATATCATACAGTTAATATATTGTATGTCTACTGCAATGAAATGAATTCAAGTCAAGAAAAACACAAAGTGGTTCAAGGATCTTACCCAGACTGACATAATGCTGAGAAGAGAGTTCGAAGCGCGGCCAGAGTGTTCCGGGGTCACCGCGTGCAAACGCCCCCAACAGGGCGAGCGCGTTCTCGGCCACGAGCGCCTCCGCACGAGACACGTTGCTTAGCAACGGCGCACCCGAGAAGTAGTAGAGCGTATCCTGCGGCAGGCTGCCGAGGCGCAGCAGTGAGCGCGGCGGGTGATGCGCCAGGTGCGCCACGTGAGTGCGGGCGCCGCGCGACGCGTGCAGACGGGCCTCGAGCAGAGCGCCCGCCGCGCCGCAGCCATCGCTCAGCGCGTCCAGGGTCGCGTCACGGACCGACACCGGGTGCTGGATGGGCTTCTCCCAATCCGTGTACTCGTTCCGGATTGCCGCGAAAATCTCGCTGCGGTGGAAACGGTACGAGTTCTGCACGAAAGTGCGGAGCACGCGCAGCCTCTCTTCCTCCTCGAAGCCGTGTGTCAACTCCTCTTCGGAGAAGAAGCGCGCTCCCTCGGCGCTCGCCACCACCACTGCCAGGGCCACGCTCGCGAACGAGTCACTGCGGCGGAATGCAGTAAGAGCAGGCGAGGGCGGCCGCGGTGCCCACTCGGCGGAGAAACGCGCGCGCGGTCCCTGTAGAGCCACCAGTGCCTCGAACGGACGCTCCTCGACGCAGCGCAGCAACCAGTTAGGCGCACCTCTGTCGCAGTGCAGCTGCTGCGCCACGAGCTCCCTGGCACGGGCTGCATCCGGCATGAGCGCGCTCACGTGCAGAGGGCCCCCGCTCAGCAGTAACGCCCCCGCCACCACCCCTTTTAGAGAGGGCAGAAGCAGCGCAGTGCAAGCGAGTGTCGCCGCCTCCGCGTGGCCCACCAATGTCACTCGCTGCGGATCACCGCCAAATGGCGCAGCGTTCGCGCGGACCCAGTGCAAGGCGGCCTCAACGTCGAGCACTGCGGGACCGCCGGCCACCGTGGCCGCGTCACCTACGTCGCCGCTTGTGAGGAACCCGAGGGCGCCTTCACGGGTGCTCACCCGCATCACCAACAAGTGCGAGTGCGCCGCCAGGGCTGTGAGGTCCACGTCGGGCGCACCGATCCAAACGAGAACCGGGTAGGGCGCGTCGGCACCGCGGGCGCCGCTACCGGGCACGAGGATGTCGAGGAAGAGACAGTCTTCGCTCTGGCGGCAGGAGGGAGCCGCACGGTCTGCGAGTCTCGTGCCAGGCCAGGGCTCCGGCGGGAGGGGTGGGCGCAAGCGGGGCGGCCGCGCGGCATACGGCACTCCCAGAAACAGCTCGACGGGCTCGAGGCGCGAGGAGGGCGGCACGGCGATGACGCCGCGTAGGGCGCCGCCCGCCGAGTGCACGATGCGCGCGCTGTAGCGAGGCCCCGCCAGCGCCGCGCCCCACAGCGCCACGGCCGCCCACAGCAGCGCCAGCGCCTCGCCCATGCGCCATCACCGCCCGCCACCTGCCGACGCAACGGGACACTACTAGTCAAGGTGGAGTGAACTTGCCTGAAAAATCTAGTTTTTTAAATTTTTTCAGGATTATAAAAGTAAACTGAGTTATTCTCTTATCAGTCATATTCAGCGCTGATCGAAGATGTCATAGTTATCAATAATAAATAGGTATACTATATTTAATTTTTTAATGTTGAATTTACAAGACTTGGTATTTTGGTGGCATAGATATTCAGTCCAGCTACAGTCCTAACACTTAAGTTCAACTTTATTTGCTGGTTTCTTCTTAATGGAAAATTTTATAAGGCTCGGACTATATCAATCTGCGAACGGTATATTACAATATAAACCATTTAACCGTTTCGATACGGGGCGATTCTAACTAATCATAAACAGTGTCAAATAACCAACACCTCTAGAGACTTCTATTTTTGGCTAATAGACTATTCAATACATTAGATATTACTAACTATTGTAGTTATATTAAAGTGACAATAAATTCCTTGGAACTTATTTCCTTCACAATATGACGTCTGAATGTGAGTATATTTGTGCTACTTATTAAACTTACCTAACTGAGGACATACCGTACGCATAAGCCAGAAATCGTAAATAGTATCGTCAAGACTGTGTATGCTATTTACAATCAAGATCATGCTTACTCATGTGTTATCCAACAATATTTCACGTCAACTATGTATGTTATACTATTTTCCCTCCTTACTTTACTAAAAACACATAGTTACATTTGATAAAGTAGACGTCCTATTTTATGTAGTCTATTACGATAATAGGGGTGATTTTTCAACGAATTCCTATTTGATTTATCATACCATCATACACGGTCGTTGTTCCAGTAAATCTTATATATAAATAATAAATGTAGGAATGGAATACTTTGTTTTTACTAATATTTATTTAAATTTTTATTTTAATTGTTAATAATATTTTTAATAATACTTTGTTTCTAAATATATGTGTAAGCGAACGAAATTAAACATTTTTATTTCTGATCGACCACATTTTATTTTTGCAATGAGTGCTTACTACTTTCCTTCTTAAAAGTGTAAAAATTGGTCTCCGAATTTTGGTAATAGGCGTGCTAAAGAACAAATTTTTAGCACGCCTATGCGTTCACGTTCTTTCATCTTGCTTCTTTATTTGAGCGCAACATCAATACGAGGAATGCATGAAATTAAAAAATTTTTTCGTATTTCATATAATTATCTTTAAGAGTCAATGCAAAATATATATTAGGTATCAGCCAAGCTCGGTGAAGTTCAATAAGTTTAGCAAAGCACAGTTGTTAGCTTTACTTTACTGCTAATTTGGGTTATGGATTGTTTTAGTAAAGATGTTTTTGTTTTTTTAAGTATTTATTTCATAATGCTCTAACTACGAGAGAAAACATTGTGAGGAAACCTACCCATTCCTAGCAACAGGTCATGAGTAAAAATTCAAAATAGCGACACGTTTCATCACCATTTCCATTACATTCCGAATATCTTTTAATAAGTAGGTTTGAGGTGAATATATAATCAATTGCAGAAATGGCAAAGCAAATTTTTAACCCCGCGGAGAACCGGCGAGAAGGAATATCATTAGTGATTTTTGTAACATTTACATAATTAATACCGACTTTTTATTTCCTCATCAGTTTGTTTAATTAAAAATATGTAACTAACTATTAATTTCGAGCGGGGCTCACTGTTTAATGAACGGAGAAAGTAAGAAAAACAAAGCATTTTTATTTATAAATGCCTGTAAAGTATTTGGACAAAGACAATATCAGTTCTTTGATAAATAATAACGGTTTATGTATGTCGTTAGAGGCTTTTCATAGATTTAAGCGCAGTTGAAGTATTGTTTCCTATTTATGCTACATTCATACAGGCATACACATCACGCACATTTTTCT